>JABUQX010029057.1:52500-65745 GCA_015478945.1 Trachelipus rathkii
TCAAAAATACCTTTTGGAGTTCCTATGATACGTTTTTTATTTCACAACACCAAACAATTTGTTATCACTGATATATATATATATATATATATATATATATATATATATATATATATATATATATATATATATATATATATATATATTTATATATATATAATTATATATATATATATATATATATATATATATATATATATATATATATATATATATATATATATATATAAACAGTTTTTGTATCATTATATACCGTTGATTTTAATAACATTTTATTTCATAACAGGTATGGCGGGAGCCAACTAACCATGAGACCATTTGCTACTTTTGCAATGTCTATATTTCGGGCTACAGCAAGAAAAGTAAACAATGTATCCATTACCCAAATTTCGAGTCCACGATACGACCTGTTCCACATTCAAATGAAATTCCAATTCCAACATTTAAAGGCTTGCAACCTCTTCAAGAGTTCGAAGATGTCCATGAAAATATTGTTGAGCACTCGGAAGTGGCATACACCGACTTTGACCCTGGCCTATTTGAAGGTAAAAATGTTCCAGATCTTGTGAGGTATCTGAATTTGCCCAAAACGTTTCGGAACTTCTAGCCTCAAGATTTAAAGAGAAATATCTTCTTACTTCAGACACACATATTTCCTTTTACAGAAAAAGAGAAGAAGGGTTTCTTAAATATTGTAAAACAGAGTGTAATTTAGTATATTGCAGCGATATACCAGGGTTGTTAAAGAAGATGGGAATTACGTTTTACAATCCCAATGACTGGCTCTTTTTTTAGACAGCTCGAAACGAAGTCTGAAATGTGTGTTGTTGCACAATGGCAATTTTTATGGCTCAGTACCGATAGGGCATTCTACAAAGCTAAAGGAAAGATATGAACATATAGAAAAGGTACTACATCTTTTCAAATATATGGAGCACGAATGGGTCATATGTGTTGACTTAAAGATGGTTAATTTTCTGCTCGGACAACAGGGCGGGTATACTAAATATCCATGTTTCCTCTGTTTATGGGATAACAGAGCTAAAGAAGAACATTATTGCAAGAAAATCTGATCAGCATGAACTTCACTTACAGTCGGAGAAGAAAATGTAATTAAACCACCTTTAATGAGCAGAGACAAAATCATATTTCCTCCTCTCCATATCAAACTAGGTCTTATGAAACAATATGTGAAAGCTTTGGATAGGAACGGTGAATGCTTTCAATATATACTGCCAAAATTTCCAAGTGTAAGTTATAAGAAAATTAAGGTGGGAGTTTTTGATGGTTCACAAATACGAACGTTATTGAAAGACAATAATTTCCCTAATGTCATGAATGAAAAAGAAAAAATGCGTAGTTATCATTCGTAAACTTGATAAAAAACTTTCTAGGTAACTATCGTGCAGATAACTACGTAGAAATTGTGAGCAAACTTATAAGAGACAACAAAACATTAGATTGCAATACGAGTTTAAAAATGCATTTTTTGAGTAGTCATCTTGAAAACTTTCCAACTAATTTAGGTGATATAAGTGACGAGCAAGGGGAGAGATTCCACCAAGATATAAAAATTATGGAAGAACGTTAGCAAGGTCGGTGGGATTCTCACGTGCAGGCGGACTTTCCATATTCTTTCCCTTTAAGTAAGCCTAATAAACCTTGGTTTAAAACTGCTTGTTCTCGTGCTATTCACCCCAAGGAATCTGCCTTCAAGAATTACCGCCATCTTCGAACTACAGAAACTCTAACAGTTTATACTTCATGGCGGAATCGTGCAAAATCTATTCTTCATAACAATGAAAATTTATCTCTTCGTAGATAAGGCGATAATCTTTCTGGTCTCTTTTCCTCATGCTCTTTCTGGCATTTCGCCAAAAAATTGGGAACTCTTAATATCTTCCGACTAGTCTGGGAGCATTGTGTTTTCTCTGGCAAAGTTAATAAACGGAAGACACCAGTGGCGCCATTTAATCGGTAAAAACATGTAGTCTGATAATTCCCATAGGGACACTCTCACAGGTACTGCGTATAACAATTGAGACGTCATTCGAGATGGCTGCCATTTCACCATAAACAAACTTCCTTATCTCGGTCGCTAAACCGATTTTTAATTTTTTACCTTGTTGGAAAGGTATTTTTCAGTCTTAAAGATTTTCTTAGCATATGTTGCGAAAAAACAATATTTTGGTTGATACCTGGTTTAAAGCTAAGAAAAGTGATTGTTTTAGTTCGATTTTGACGTTTTTGACTTTGTCACGCTGCGTGGTCGTGTTGCTTGGTACGTAATATTTAGGAATTGTAATTAATGCTATTTGTCTTACTATTGGTACTATACTTTTGAGTATGTACAGTTTTATTAATTTTTTTTTTTCAAGATGAAATTTGTCGCATAAAGCAGCCAGTAATAATGAAATGGGTACTACAAGTTCAGAAACCACCATCAAAGGAATAGGAAAAGTAGTATTGACTACAGTATCTGTGTGTTGTGTCAAAAAAAGGGAAACGAATCACTTGTTGTCGAATCAAAATCTTCAAAACAACTTCTAGAAGCCCTTGCCAAACGAAGTAAGTTCGGAGGCAAAGAATTTGAATGTTCATATGTACTTTTGATATAGTCGAACTAACAGAAAAAAAATTTCGTTGGCATTTATCTTGCTATAAACGGTGCACTCGCAAGGGGCAACTGGCAAGATTGGAAGACAAATATGAAAAGAAACAAGAAACAATTGACATCATAAATGAACCTTCTACAAATAACACACGAACACCATTCACTAGATCGTGCGGTGAACAAACAGAAAAATTACATGTTTTTTCTGTAACAAAACAGACTCAAGAGGACATCAATTGTTCGCAGTTTCAACCAGTAACACCGGCGCAAATCTATACGAGGCTGTAAACCATAGCAATAATGATAAATGGAAAGTCAAATTATCAGCGTGTATAGACCCAAAAGATGCACATGAGTATGACATTTCCTATCACAAAGAATGTTATACAAAGAATGTTATAAATGTTTCGCAAAAAAACATCAATGTCAAATTCTAGAATAGGAAGCTAGTATAATATATAACTCATGTAAAGTCGATTTCATTAATTCCCTTTCAGATGCTTAAAAGACTGAACGGTAGTTTCCATTACAAAAGCAGAAAATGTGTACATAGAATCATGTGCAACAAACGGGATGGAGAATGAACATGTTATAAAGAGGAAGGCAATTAAGGTATTCATTAAAGAAGAATTTTGGGATATGGACGTACAAATTATTAACCACAACATATATCTTTAAAAGCTACTACAGATGCTGTTCTAACTAAAGCTGAAGAAACCAATAACTTTTCTGGAAAAATGAAGACCCTCTTTGAAGCGGTGCGTATTATAAGGAAGTTTATTTTGTCTAGTAACCAGAGTCATTTTCATGGATTAGTAGATACTACTAAACGCAGTAATGTAGTACCATTGGAAATAGAATTTTTCTTTAAGTGGTGTATTGCAGGAAGCAATATATTCCAAAGAGCCAGAGCAGATACAGTACAAGTAGCTCAAAAGGCATTAGTACTTTCATAAAGCCTTATGTATGAATGCCTAAGCAAACAGCAAACAAAAAATGAATCTACGACGATGACCAAGCATACTCGTGACTACCAACTACAAGTAGGTGTTGGTTTAACAGTTCATTGCAATACTTGCAGCAAATTCCTTGTCCAGCTTTTGCATAGTATAGGTTGATCAGTTAAATACAACAAACTTATGCGCCTATAATATCAGTAGTAAAAGTGGTTATGCGCTGAATGGAGTAAAATTGTTGGGTGTATATTCCACATAACTTTTTCAGAGGGAGGTTCATGTGTGGCGCAGCAGATAGTATAGATTTCCTCGAAGATGCTCCTGATGATAAAGGAACTCTATATGGAACAGTCATGGTCTGCCACCAAAAGTGCTTATCTGAAGACAAGTCCGAAATGACAGTAGTTTCCGGTCCAGCGACAAGTTGCTCATTATCAATTCTTCCTCAATGTATGACCACTTTAACGGAATATAAAGATTCAAAGAGCATTAAGCCTGTAAGCCCAACTTTTACGAAAGACGTTCTATGTTCGACCAAAGCAGATCTATCACAATATGTTTCTCTAAACGTGGTGTGGCTATTTAGAACATGTGTAAAGTGGTCATCAGAACACGCAGCGTATTTTAATTTACAGAGTGAATCACAAGAAACATATAGACATAGAGAGTCCTGGAGTTGACTTGTCAGATGCAATGGATCAAACGAAGGGAACCACACACAAACCAACGTGGTCAGCCTTTAATTCAATGTTACTGGATGTCCCGGAAGGAAGGCACGAGTATGTGTCCTACCGATAAAACCGGCTAGCCCCACTGATCATTCAGTTCAATTAACCTTCCTCACCCAACTGAAACTTGTTAATAAACATATCTGCGGCAATAATAATTCCAAATGTGTTTTGACTCTAGACTTGGGTCTTTATAAGCCAGTCCAGCAACTAATCATGTTATGAGTTGATATTCATCACCGTTGGATTGTGCGACCAGGCGAGTTGCACACAGCCTTTGCAATGATACGTGCAAGTGGAATTTTTATTGACGGATCTGGAATTCCTGACTTGTGGTCAGTGCTGTATAGTGATAGCACAATCAATCAAATCATTTCAGGTAAGAAGTTCAGAGATGCTGTTGAAGCACACACATTCGTACCCTAGTCGCTCTGCAAGATTGCTGCTTGCAATATTTCTTTGAAGAACAAAAATTTTCTTCATTAGTGTTTATAATGAAGTGCAAGAGTTACGAGCCAGATTCAATGAAACTGGTGCACAAGAATATCTTACTAAACTACTCTTGGCGATGCAGAGGTGTAATCTCTTAAACAAGATGAAATTTTTTTATGAACAACAGTAAGAACTTAAACCAACATTCCGAATGTTACGAAAATACATGAAAATGGTTGATTGTTTGTTACTGTTCTTTAGATCTGTCAGGACTGCTAATTGGGATCTGCTTCTTTATTCACTAGAATATTTCGTAAAATACTTCTTTGCATTAGATTTGACAAACTATTCTGGAATGACCACTTGGTACCTTGCTGATATGAGAAGTTTGAAAGAATCAGATCCAGATGTTTGGCATGAGTTCGAAAAGTCAACTGTTTTGTAAATAAGTCTAACATACAGTTTTGTGCTCTAGCTTGTGATGAGGCACTAGAACATAAAAACAGAGCAATGAAAGTTGTGGGAGGACTGGTTGGAATAACACCGGAACCGAGTACTTCCGCTCGCTTTTCCTTAACAGCACCTGAGGTTCAAAGGGTATCACAAGAAACACTGAGTATGCGTAATAGTTTATTCAAACCGAAAGCTAGAAAGCACCATTTAAATAAGGAAGCCATTACTAATTCCCAATATAAAGCCATTTTAATCCTCTATGGTGAAATGGAGCGTATTGGAAATTCTTTTCAAATCGAGGGTCCCGAGTTCATGAACATAACAATAAAGGCTGTATTCAGAGAGAAAATCACATTAGAGGTTAGCTAAATTGAATCATTAGGAACATATTTGTATGAAGCCTTAAAGACAGAAACTTCTTGATGGATCGGTCAGTCTCAGGGCACCTATAAAAAAAGAATAAATTAAAACCATATTCTATCACCAACAAACAAATAAAAGTAAAGAATGCTGGATCCATAACAGTTGAATACAGATAGTTCCCTTTCTGCACGATTTTTGATTGTCGCATGATCTCAATGAGAAATAGATCTACGCACAACCTTAGGGAAGTATGAAATGTCGGTTTTACCTAGATCCATGTTTGCACAAGATGGAGCAATGCATCAATGCCCAGCTAAAAGTAAACTAATTCATATATTGAAGTCCGTTATTAAACCCACTGCAAAAAACTCCTTACCATCTGTTCAAGCTCACCAAGCAAATAGGTGTGTTGCAATCGTGGATAGAATGGTAGAATTGCAGGCTCTTCATGAAACCTTCACAGTAAAACCTATGAAGATCTTACTGATGTGTTCACCCAAAAGATTCTAAGGAAATACTGGCAGTATGATGAACTTCATATTGTTTTCGACACTTACCTAAACAAATCAATCAAGAATCTTGCTATAGGTAAGAAGCTCCATGGAGGTGTAGCATCACAGTAAAAAAGCTGTTGTCACACACTCTTACCAGAGATGAATTAACCCCCTATCTTGCACAAAAAATGCTAAGTCATGCCAAGAAGGAAGAAAAGAAATGTGTTTCATGGCGTACGGAAGCTTCTGCAACACGTTGCTCTTTCGGTTGTTTAAAGAATAGTCAAGAAGAAGCCAACACAAAAATCTTACTACATGCTCTTAACGCCAAAGACAGAGATGAAGTTACACTACTAGTGTTTGCACAAGACAGATGTTTTAGTTTTGCTTATGAGACGCTATCTAAGACTTCCGGAACACACATTCTTTGTGCCAACATCAGGCGAGGTAATATCAGTACAAAACATATTTGTATCACTCGGAGCACTAAAAGCTTCAGCATTGTCCGTATTTCACGCATTATCAGGTTGTGACTCCACCGGGTGCCTGCTTGGGAAGGTAAAGTTATCATATTGTAAATCATTTATTTGAGCAAGTGAAGAAGAGTTTATTGCCTTGCAAAATCTTAGTACCAGTGACTCAGTGATTGATGATATTGTGTATCAGCTGGAAGTATTTATTTGCCCAGTTTATCACGCACACACCTCAACAACATCACTTGCAGAATTACTGTGGTCAATGTTCACGGCTAAGCAAGCCCTTGAGGATAAGTTACCTCCTACTAGGGGCTCCCTTAAACCTGCACTTAAGAGAGCTAACTTTCAAGCACTTGCATGATCAAAAGATGATGAACCAAATCCGGCCATCATTAATCCAGTTGGACACGGCTGGTGTGAAGAAGAGAGAGAGTTTATCCTTGCTATGTATGAACCATGTGCCCCGGAGGCCCTTCTGAAACTGATTAAATGTTTATGTGTCAAGAACCGATGTTCACCATCTTGCAAATATTTAGCAAACAATCTGCCTTGCACAAAATTTTTTATTGCAATGTAGACAACTCAACTTGTGATAATGTGTACCCACCTAATTACACCAACGGATATAGTGAAAAAGCTGATGAGGCCAATTTATATTCTTCCTATATATTTATGTGCATATAATACTTGAATTTGTTAAAACATCATTTATAAAGTAATGTAAAATAATATAATGTGGAATATATTTTCATATTTTGTTCAAGGTGAATTTTGACATATAATTTTGTTTTATATACATTTTTAACTTAAATCCAATTAGTAATAAAAATATTGGTTTTGCGAAATTTTTGCTGAGCACTTTATTTTTAACTCTTAACAATACCTTTCCAACAAGCTAAAAAAAAATTAAAATCGCTTAGATAGTGACGGGGATAACGTAGTTTGTTTATATTGCAATGACGGCCATCTTGGATGAAGTCACCACAGACATACGCAACACCTGTGAGGTTGTCACCATAAAAATTACTTGAACTATATAATTTTTTCAGAGTATAAATGAATCATCGCTGGATGCCCTTCTTCATTACATTGTCAACGGGTGCCATTTTTTGCCATTGTGCTCCTCAGGACAGACGGCACTATACTGCCAACATGTCTTTTGCCAATGCTTGAACTCTTCGGATCATACCTTTGCCTTTAAGATTCCACTTTAAAGATGATTCTGGAGTCTATTGTCTTACCTCACAGTAACACACTCGAACTCAATTATGCTAATGTTATAATTTCTTCTAAAGTTATTATTTCTGCTCTCTTTGATCTTAACACTAAGAAGGATTATGGTCCTGATCACATTCCTCCTGTGTTCTCAAAACTTGAGCTTCCGAGCTTATACCCTGGTCTGGTTGTAAATTAATACCGTCGCTGCATTCAACTTCGACCCTTTTTTACGACCTTCCTCGCTTACTGGGGACCGTTGTTCAGTCATCATTCAGATATTCAGTCTATTTGACGAAAAGAAAGACCTTCCAACGCTTTTAACTGCATGTCCTATTCGCTTTAGCTTCTCATATTTTAAGGTTTCAATCTCATCCTTTAGCAGTGAAGTATTTGGAAAGACGTCTTTAAGTCTACTAAACTTATATCAATTTTGCTTTTGCTTAAAGACTTAACACTCTATCGTGTATGCTTTCCCATCTCTCTGATTCTTGTGTCTCTGCTTTTTCGGACATTCCGGTGAATCTCTGCTGTAGCGCTAGACTGGATCGTAGAGACTTTCAACGCAGTTGGTACTTAGTTTTTTGATCTAAACTTCTCTTCTTTGACGGGACCTCTAACGTTTTTTATGTGGCCTTCTTTCGCTGATTTCTTTTCTGTCTTCTAAGGTAGGAGCTTGGTGTAGACTGCTTTCCGCTATTTACTGTTCTATCGCGTACAAGTAAGGCGTTCTTCCAGGGTTCAGTCAATTTCACATCTTCTTTCAACTTTTCATGAAATATCTTATCTCGCTATTCACCTTTTTCATGCTACCCTATTCGATACACGACTCTACATCTCGTCATAGTTGGTGCTTATTTCGGCAGTAACTGCTCGGTCCTAACAAGGTGGGTACAACCCTCCCTGGACGGAATCCTTGGTAATCTGTCCCGTCAGATTCTGTGTAGATTTGGGTAGCCTCCAGCCTTTTTTCACACGGAGGACATCCATAATTATATTATAAATAGTTATATATTACTATAAATATATTAATTTAGATATGTATATATTATATATATATATATAATATTATATATATATAATATTATATATATATCTATGATATGTATATACTATATATATATATATATATCATTATATATATAGTAATATATGATTATATATTTATATATATTATATATATCATGCTCTCATACTTCTTCCCCAACTGAGAAAAAAAAATGTTATTTACTCCCGGAAACAGAAAGTAGTAGAAGGATATGGACACAAAGTCGAAAGAAAGCCCAGTCTTTACCGCCCCGTTTAATATTTTTTTTCCTTAGTGAGATTATTTTGTCCAGTCAAGAAATGCCAACTCTAGAGCTCCAAGAAACAGCAACGACCTCACTATAATTCTCAATGTTGGGGTTCATCATTGGAGCAATGTGGGCACATAACCATACTCCCGTCACAAAATCCCGCAATCTTATTGCCTATATGCATCACTTCTTCTTCGTCTTCTGCCAAACTCACGATTTCCCTCCTCCAGTTTGTCTTTTACTCGACTCAATCCACTTTTTCTTGCGGTCTCACCAGTCCGGTAGATTCCCGGAACGACATTTCACACTATTACAGTCCGCATAAGCAATCAACTATCATCCATCCTTTCACAGACCATAAGACGCATCTCAACGACTTTCATTTATTCTCTCAATTTTAACTCCTTTGATCACACACACAACTCTCTAATTAACATTCATTCCTCAATTTTATCTATTCTCCTCGCCTAACAGACCCTTAATATGTGGGCACCTTAGATCTATGTATATTTAGATCTACACTCTCTTATTCCAGAATCCATAGTCGCTCACTAACCATATATTAAACAGGTAACAATATATCCCTCATGTAAGGATCTTAGCGTATAGAGCTTAGTCCCTTTAACGTCCACCACGGTTCTAGTTTGCACCAGCACTTCCTTGCATTCACATCTAACTTTAATACAACACTATGGCATCATCCGTTCACCTTATTATCTAACATATATCCTAATATATTTAAACTCAGAAACTTGTTCCAGCTGCTCACCATCTAACATAACTTCACACTGAAGGACTGTCCCCTCTGAAAAATTTGATGTGCTATTTCACCTCTTTTACTTTCAAACTTCCGTTGCTACACCTGCCAGAATCGTCTCTATCAAATCCTAAGATCAAATTCGTTCAGATTCGGCAGGCAAAAAACAAATCAATCCGCAATATAATTAGGTAGGCCAATCCCACTCTCTTACATTCTCTATCATTTTAACACTATCATCGCATGATTCCCTCCCTCTATGCTCTTCTCTGCCATCCATCCATATACAAAATTGAATAACCAAAGAGACATAACACATCCTTTGCCTCACTGCCGCTATTAATATTAGAACCAATCACATTCGACTCAATTTTTTATTACACAACGCTTCATTAATCGTCATAGTCATGCTTTTGATTCATTGAGAAGACTTACCACGACATATTATATCACTAACACCTGCATAGAGCTTCGCTTATTAAGTCTTTCATTTACGCCTGTTGGATAATCCATAAAACTAAATACAATTTTATTCTTTCTTCCCTCATTTTCCCAATCATTGTTTTCAATGTAAAGATTTGTCCCACATATCCTCTGAGCCACTTCTTAAACGCGACCATAATTTCTTCACTGGCAATCAGTTCCTTCAGGTCACTTGGGAATTGCCTCGTTTTTTGACCAATTCCAGCCCCCCCCCCCCATGAATTTTTAAATGTTGGGTTTTTTTTTTTTTTCCCGACAACACTCATAAACTTAGATTCCCCCACAATTCCTATTAGTTAACTTTATTCCCACCTTAGACCTTATATAGTAGGTGTTAACTATTGTAGTGCTCCTCTCTCGAATCCGTCAGAAACTATAGTACCCTCCATAAACGCTTTTGTTACACAACTACTTCAAATCCAATAAATCACATCTCGCCCTCAGTTCTTGATCAATTCTTTCACCAGTAATTTTATCTAGGTATCCTGTGAAGGTATTTTGTTTACTTTATATAATGTAAAGGTAGTGGAGACTATGAGCTCTGGATATAAGCGTATATGTGATCTAAAGTAAGACAGGTGTTCAGATGAACAATCTTAGGGGCGTTTTTAGTGTGAGAAGAAAATTGAAAAAATGAGCAATGAACGTAATAGAGAGTTGTGTGGTGTGAATAAAGTAATAAATGAGAGAAAAATGAAAGTACGTTGAGATTGGTTTGGTCATGTGGAAGGATGGATTATAGTCGGTTCGTTAAGCTGATGAAAGAGGTGGTGGATGTGTTGGGAATCGAACTTGGAGACCGTAGAAAAAGTGGATTAATTTCGGGTAAAGGAAGCTGAGGAGAAATGCTTGATTTTGTAGAGGGATAGAAAGGTGCATAATGGAGAATGACGGGGGGGTTTGTGAGGGGGTATGGTTTGCTGTCCCATTTGGGCCAAGGGATGAACCCCACATTGACGAGATGCCATGGTGAGGGTCCGTCCACGGTCCCGTGAAGTTCTATGGTGAGTTTCGAGCTGCGGACGAGTTTCATTAATAGGTAATATAAAGGGATTGGTAAGGCTGGCTTTCTTCCGACTTGGGTCATATTCTTGATTCTACTTTTCTGATTTCCGGTGCAATGTCATTTCACTCTTGACCTCCCATTCTCCTCTTCGTTTTTCCCCCCGTCTGGGAAAGAAAGTGTGGATGGTGAATGGTGAGTGATGGTGATGGTGATGGGTGATGGTGATGGTGATTGGGTATATATATAATAGCATATTATATATTATATATATAGTATTATATAGTATATATATTGATATATATATTATATATATTAATCATATATAATATTATGATATATATATATAGTAATAATTCGACTGTCATCGAGTTGTGGTACGCGTGGAAACCAAAAATGGACAAAGAAAGAGAAGCGCAGCAGCGGATACTGCAAAAGAGTGTTGAAAATCTGAAAGGATAATATATAGACGAGAGGATGTGTAAATGAGAAGAAAATTACTAAATAAGCACTTGGGAATTGTTTTTAAAAGAAGAGAGTACTTAAAGGATTTGTAAGTTTCATATCTAATAAAAGAAAATTTTATATAAACGGTTCAGAATGACAAAATTTTAAGTGTTTTTTTTAAAATTATTTTCACATAAAATCCAGGATGAAAGAGCAGCAATTTTTTCAGCATTTCTTTTCATTAATTTTGAATTAAAAGCAAAAATTAAAAATGAAGAGAAAAGAATTTGAAACTTTAAATGCTATGAAAGGTGAAGCTGCGTTTCTCGAACGTCGATCATGGAGGGGAAGAAATTCATAATTTCTTCGTCTGATAGGTCAGGAGCCTGAAAACCCCTTCTAATCATATTTTACTTTTCGTGAATGGTGATGATAAATTTCAAGTCTTATCAGCCACGCATATGGTGCTTTGTATATATATATAATACTATATACTTATATAATATATATATTATTATATATATATATATATATATATATATATATCTATATATATATATAATATATATATATATTATATAATATATATATCTATATATATAGTAATATATATATATTTATAATGAGTTTTCATATAATAGAAAATGGGAATGTTTAGATAATTTGATTTGAGGTACTTTTTTAAAGACTATGTTTCTCAATTTTTCCCATTAAATAAAAATGTGTAATTTTCGCTATGACTAAAAAAAATTAATATATATATTTAATTTTTATGTACGAGATATTATTTATTTTTTTTTAAAATTGTATATATATATATATATATATATATATTATATATATATATATATTATATATATATATTATATATAATATATAGTATAATATATATATATAATGAGTTAATTTGCAAAATAAAAGAATTAAAATCTATAGACTTTTTTCAAAGAAATTTTATTTAGATAAAAGTTTCATAAATATATGTTGACCTAAAAAATCATCGTATTTGTTTAAAAAAAAAATATTTACTCTTCTATTTCCAATATTGAACATTATATCACACGAAATATTCACAGCGAGATATGAAAAACGCACTTTTTTATTAATTTTAAACTTTTGGCACATAATTATCAAGTTTTCTTTATTTTTATTGGGACTGATTAATTCGTATATATATATATATATTATTATATATAATATATATATATAATTTATATATATATATATAATTATATAATATAAATTTATTATATATATTATTAATATTATTATATAGTATAACAAAACAAAGTTACTTTTCGCCCACATGGAACTCAGGTAGTCCTCTATGATACTATAGGATTACGATAGGAGTAGTAGGAGAGTCATTTTGCACTACGTGGGCAAAATTTGCACACGGTGGATTTACCTGCCCTTTGAACCTTTTTTTGAGTCGTCGAATTTTAACCTGACCTTGAACCTTTTGGTCCTTTACCTTTTTGGCCTCTGACCTTTTTTCGACCTCTAACCCTTGGTTTCCGATGGGT
>JABUQX010029058.1:0-34541 GCA_015478945.1 Trachelipus rathkii
AAGAGAGGGATTAACATCTCCTTATCTAAGAATATGATTATCTTAGACTTAAACCAGTGTTATTTGTCGATTGTTAGTCATACTTTCTTATTCCTTATATTCATTACATACACTATTTATTTACAATTTACTCTCCCGCCTCATCACCATTATACTCCCGGACAAGATGCCGGACATCTAGTCCTACCTTTCCAACGTGATGAGCAATTATATTATTTGTGGTTATGATTACCAATCCATCACTTGCTCCTTCCATAACTCTCACCGCGTTGAGTCTTAACGCCTTTGATACTTCCGTTCTGTTTTCTTCTTCGTTCATATCTAATTATTGAATGGAAATATTGTTTTACATGTACTATTTGGCAAATCATGATCATGATGAGGGATCCTTACTGGCATGCAGTGAGGAGTGAAACAACGTGCATCAGAACAGTAGATGATCTGTGCAAAGGGCACAATCAATAGATTTGTCAAGAAATTATAATGGGCGGAAGCACAATCTTGATAATGATACGGAGTTGATGGTTAGGAATATTGGGTTTAATGAATTGTTCTAAACAGGAATTTGCAAATATCTTTTATGGGACATTTTTTTCATTTCAAAAAAACTCTTCACAAATTGTTCATTCATCTAAGTTGACGGGGGTAGGTGATATGCTCATTATAATGTCTCTCAACTTTCTCTACAATTAAGCGCAAGCACGCATAAATAACATTAGCTCAAGATTTATAAGTGCTGGTCTTAAAACGCAGAAGTTATATTTGCTCTGGGGAATGTAGCTATATTCTATAGCTAGCCCAGATTCAATGGGGAGCAAAATTCTATTGCTAAAGCTTCTATTACCGCCCACAATTATGCAACTTATTTATATTATTAATACGTTAATTTCACCACCAACTAGATGTTAAGTACTCGAGCAAAATTCCACTTGTTCGTTCCTTGTTCTTGTTTCGTTGATGTGTTTCTTTTGTGGTGCCTCCATTATACTCTTACTGATGGTGGTTTAGGATTATTATGGAATTATTGTGTTGTCACTCAGGATGCACCATCGTTAAAATAAAACGTTTTTGAAAGTGGGGGAAAAATGACAATTTTAAGAACAACGAAAATTTTTAACATAATTGGCTCGCTCCATAACAATATAATTCTGTGCTAACTGTCTATCTTTTCTTTACCCCGTTTCCTCTTGTAATTCCTTTTCCTTTTTAAAACGCAACATATCTTGTTGCGATTTACAAGGTATTTTTAATAACTTCTTTGATTCAAATTTCTTTTCCTTCTGGATATATGAGAATTTTGGTTTCCTTTTCTGTATTTTTGTACTGATACATTAATCTTTAAAAGTAATTATATATAAAAGATATTTCTCAGTCCTTGCATATATCCATTGATCAATATGATATTTCATCGTTACCATAAATGCACCTAATAATAAATAATATATTGTTTCACTAATCATATCCAACTGTGATGCGTGAATAATCAGGATATGTTTTATTTATGGTATGTTATATCACATACTGTAGTGAATTAATATAGCGTAATATTTAGTTATTCCATTGAGCTTAATGTCAAGATTATGTAATTATTATTATTAAATATTTAAATATTTCAAACCAGGATTTAGTTATTATGAATTTAGGAAACAAGCTAAAAGTTTCCTAATGAATTCTATCCGAAGTAGAGGAGAGGAATGAAGAGAGAGTGAAGAGATAAGAGTAAGAGAGATAAGAGAAACTGTAGGAAGAGAGTAAGAGTCAAGAGAGAGAGAGTATGAGTAGAGAGAGAAGATATAGAGAAGATAGATAGATGAAAAGATTTACAGTCACTGAAGCAGTACCTGTGATTAAAATCACTTAATATATGAAATTAAATGAGTATCTTAATGTGTCTTATTTTATGCCTTTTTAATTCAAGTATAATATATACTTTAATGACAATTTTTGAGAGTCAAGCGAATAGGTTTCTATAGCATTATATCTAGAATGGGTCGATTAGAAGTATGGTTGACGAAACAGCAGATGATGAAGTGGAGAGGCGAATAGGTTTTAATTCTTTAATAGGAATGATATATTAAATATTAATATATATAGATTAGAGAGACGAAAAAGTTATAGTTATTAATGCATAGGAGCAGAGACTCGAGTAAGCCAATCACAGCAGAGACAGTGAGTATATATGTTGGAGAACCACAGAAGGGATTTCATATCAAAACCATTAAAATCTTTATCATCGGTATATGTATATTATATATATATATTACTCAAGTAGAAGGAAAAATTGCATTTAGTTTATATCATATAGTTAGAGGTTATTGGATTAGATATAGTTTCAAAACTTGAATGATAAACAAAAATATGCCATACACTATAGAAATATAAAATAGATTCAATTGGTACCTAGGTGAGAATTGTTGATAATCTGTCGCAGGAGAGGAGAAAAGATTATTTTGAGTAAGGAGGTATGTTGAAAATGAATTTGGGTATTAGGTATAGAGTAGTTATATGGTTAGAAGTTTAGAGAGTGTTTTAGTGTTTAGCAAAATTTTATCAGAGAGAAAGAGAGCGCTGAAGGAAGGAAGTTTAGTGTAAACCAAGAGGAAATATATCATATATATGTTGCGAGTGTGCGTACGGAGGTTAGGTAAGAAAAGTTGTCTCGAGAGTTGCCTGAGGAGTGAACACAAGAAGGAATTCAGAGGAGAAAGAAATAAAAAGGCAATGAGAAGTTTTATTATGAATTTAATTAGATTATAAAGGACGGCGGAGATGAGATTATTTGAAAGCAGGCTTATACCCGGGTCTTAGCGGAATAGAATAAGATCATAACTTGAGAATATTTAAGAGTAAGTATCATTATTTTAAAATAAACAGAAGCTTTCAAAATATTAAATAACTAAGAAAGGATTATCTCTTTATACTCGTATAAAAAGGAAAGCTACCCGCATACGGATATTATGGAAATTTATACGCAAATTTACTACTCGAAATGAGTCACTATACAACTCTTCAAATTCAGACTTTATAAAGGTCTTTATCGTTAGATCTTTTTATTTCATTATTTTGAGTTATATTTATGTTATATATGTTATTTTTTATTATTAGTTTATTTATGAATTTTTAGTTTAATTATATATTTATTATATTTAATTTTTATATTACAATTCTGTATTTTTAAACTTTTATATCAATTTTATACAATCCCTTTTTATGACATTTATATATATATTTATTATATTTAAGTATGTATAATTAATATTATATATTATTATTATATTTATAGTTTATTATATATTATATTTATTAAATTTATAATTATTATTATTTAATTTAATTATTTAATTATTATTATTATTATTATTTATAAAGTACAATTTGGTATTATTAATAATTATTTAAACCTTTTAAACTCCTCAATATATTCAAAATCTTCTTGTTAATTACTCATAATGCTCTAACAGTTAAGACAACATTAACACATTATACATATGAAATAGAGAAATGAAAAGAAGTTCTATTAGAAATCCACGTACAAAGTCCCGACACACATGGTTTAATTGAGCGAGTAAACCAATTGAGAATTTAATGCCAGAAAAACTAACTAGATTAAGAAAAGAACTGGATTACTAATAGAAAGATAAATTACATGAAGACTCTTTCAGAGAAATGGACCCATGAAGTTACGGATACCTACCGAGTTAACAGTAAAGGAACACGGATTAAGGAGTGTAAAGGCGATAGGTCAATTTATTATAATTAGTATTTCTCTCACTCATCGGCAATAAAACAGGACTCGCACACATACCGAGTAATGGATTTGAACCCATCTGCCTCTAAGTGTTATTTCTGCCGAGTATTCAAGTTAAATTACTATTTAGGAAAGGGCTAAGTTCACTACTACTGTATTTAAGAACGACGAAGAAAGAGCTTTTGAGTTATAGGTTGGCGAAAAAGTGATAATTCAATATTAGCTAATTAGGGATGATATTCAGAAGCTGAAACAAGAGAGATGTTATTGCTATTTTAGGAGATTTTTATTATTTAAAAGCGTCGAAACATTTAGGATAAATAGTTCGATTAACATTGTTAGAGTGATTCTAAATTTAAGTCGATAAAAACATTTTAGGAATAGTTCTGTAGATGATATAGGAGATATGTAAGATAACAAAATGTAAAGTAATTTTAGTTTTTAATATGGACAAGAGATCCTTTAGACAGAAAGTAGGTTAAAAATTGGAATAGGATCTCCAAAATTAGAACGCAAATAATCAAAAAAGAAAAAAAACACCTGAGCAACAATCGTCCTCCTTTAAAACTGTGAAGATTTGAGATTATTATAGGAAACGGAAGAAGGGGAGCATTTGAAAAAAATGGAGGTGGTATTGGATGAATTTCACTGTAATAGGATCGATCTATAAGTGCTTGAGTTTTGGGTCATTATATAGAACAAGAACTATGTGGTTTCACGCTAAGAAGTAGGCTCCATCATCAAACTGCTATTGTTAGTAGATCGCGGGCATGATGCCCCTAAAGACGAAACTGAATTCTTAGGAGAGGTTGTTGACCTCCCTATAAACTTGTCTCTGTATATTATATAATTATTTTTATTATAATATGATATAATATATATATAATATTAATAATAATTAATATGATTAATAGTATATATATTAATAATATAAAATTTAAATATTATGTATATATAATTTATATATATATATTAATATAATATATATTAATTAAGTATATATATTACTAGGCTTAAAACCTACAGTAAGTAACAAGGTTACTACATGAATTATTACAAGTTATTATAATAACTATATCTAATATTTGTTACTTTCTATTTAATATCTTGTAATATATTATTTTATAAATTTTAAGGGGGGATATTTTTTGGTATGTGTTTAATAGACAATATTCTATAAAAGATGGGGTTTAATACATAACAATACTAGCTGCAAAAATTTAGTAATAAATTAATATTATATTAAATTTATATAAATAATTAAAATTAAAATTAAAAATAATTAAATTAACAGTATAATTAAAATAATTATAATTATAATTATTATTATGTATTATATTAGTTATATTATTATTTATTATATATTATAGTATAATATATATAATTTAATATTAATATTTATTAGGTTATATTATTATATTATTAATTTTATATATATTATTATTATTTATTATTTATATATTACCAAATTCCTTTACGTTTACGTCTTAATATCAAATTGCGAATGAAAATTTTTATTAAATTACTGAAGGATTCTTCAAGATATAATGTAATATATTATTATATTAGGATTTATTTGACTTTTGTGTAATTTAACTTATAGTATGATATGAGGTAGGTGGAGAGGTTAGGGGTGGGACTTGATGGATTATTGTTTTTAGTAATGTTACATTATATATATATTCAAAGCTATTAAGCCACTAAAGTTACTTTATGTTGAGCACTGTCTTGGAGTGCAAATATCGACCTGCGAGTTCTACCCAACGTGGAAAATACTATAGTAAATATTGATTATACAGTCACTGATTCATACTTAATGGAAAATAAGCTTAGTGAGTCTCAGGTGTTTGGATTTATTTGGTCTATGCTACTCTGAAACCCGATTCGAGAGTGCTAACATTACCAGATAATGTTACTATATACTAAAGAAGAGTCAAGATATAAGTCATGAAGCTGTTCCGATGTTGTATAGAACCCTAAATGAGCGATAATTAATTACAGAGACAACGATAACGACAACAGGATTTACCAGTTCCATGATTACTAACGACATAATTATGCACAAGACGTCTGTCGTGGTCACTCTAGACACACATGATAATATCCGACTAGATTGATCCTATACGAGTTATATATTCTATGACATTCTTATACGAAACAAATAATACCTACCTATGCTTATTAAGTCTGAGACGCGGTTATAATAATATGACTTTAGCCACAAGATGAAATAGACAGTCGTACAGATGATAGTTAGGACGTGCTATTGAGTTATCATGAGTTCGGTAAAGCTGGAAGCAATATTCTCTAGTAGACAGATTGAGCTCAGTGCAGACTCATGAGAGGGTATAACCAATTACGACGGTCTATTTCGAATCACTTACGGACGGTCTAGTGATGAGACTGGTCAGACAAAGCGACATGACAGAATAGGTCAGGGTCGTCCGGAAGGGTAGTTTGACGTCCGAAGATGGAGGATGACATTGAAGTTCCTCCGTCTGGCAGTGGTCGTATGGTTATATAGAGACTCGTATGATCCTAAGCGTCTATCACATATAAGAAGGTATATAGCTGTACAGCTACATTTATTAGTACACAGAGGTCTAATCCAGTGAGGTTTCAGACATGTGTCCCATTTCCCCGAGCCGTTAAACAGTTAGGAGACGACCGATATTTGATCAGTGGAGAGTACGTTAATTACATAGGTCTGCATCATCTGATCCACCTCTTCACTGTATCAAGGGATATGCATTAGATTGTTGAGCGATTTTATCAATTTTCCACATGATACTCCTGTCAGTGAATCGCACACAGAGATAGTCATAGGAGTTTCACACTTAACATGGATAGACCAGATGGACGTCAGCGAATTTGGAATCTGTGCAGGTGAGTCACATCTTCTATTGTCTTGCAATATCTCCCCACGGATTAATTTTAGAGGTGACTCTGTGATGGTGTGGGCAGTCATTTGTTTGGATGTGATCGCTACGGTTTATGTATATATAGTATATTTTATTTGCATTGCATATCTGTGAGTAGCAGTAGAAAATATACGCATATACATAGGCTTAAAAGGTGATTGCTGTTATGACATTCACTTTACTACAGAGTATAATAAATATATGTTAGTTCCTATGTATTACGCCGTCTTTACATTATAGGACGTCTACCATATTAATTTTTGTTACTTAATTGTAATATATATAGTACGATGCGATCATAACTGAGTAACACAGCACACTGTAACAAGGTCGTTCTCAAAATATTAGTGATCGGAGGAACGATTTTTATTGAAGTATTTCCGTTGCAACCTATGACGAGGACGGTTATGACGGATTAAGCAAATTATTGCCGGGATGACGAATGACGATTGACGATGGGACGATTAATTTGAAAAAAACTATTTTAAAAATTGTCTTTCTCCTCTCGATCTCTCTTCACCAACACCATTATAAATTGATAATAATATATAAATATATATAAATATATATAAATAGTATATATATATTATTATATAATAGACCTTATCTCTAGATGGAGATCTATAATATATATATATATATATAGTATAGGCTGTTTGAGACAGAGGGTCAGGGTGGGGTTCACCTCCCGGTAAAATTATGTAGCGATCAAAATTTTGATTCCTTAAGTCTCATTAATAATAATAATAATAATAATAAAATAATAATAGATATAATTATTAATATATAATAATAATAATAAATGAAGAAAATTAATATAATAATTAGTTAAATCAATGAAAATGAAAAGTATTATTTAATGGAAATGGGAGACATGTTTGTGCGGTCCGTGACCGATTTCTTAGGTCAAGTGGCTGTCCTCATACATGTTTATAGGAAATATTGAAGAAACAGGGACTTAAAGTAGGTTTCTAAAGTTTTGGCAGATGATAAAGCAGAATTGGCTACCTCAATAAGATTATGATGGATGTATAAAGATTTAAAAGATAAGGAGGGAGTGACCTGTAATCGTTGATGGGTGAGCAGGTTCATTCCTTCTCAGATAAATTTTTCTTTCCTCGTCTTTCCTTCTAAAACAAATTCTTTTGCTGTCCTCATAACCATGGTGTCGATCATGCTTTATTCCTGGCATTTCAGGCTAGAGAAAGTACCTTCGAGTTGGAAAAAATTCTCGATCCCTACACTGCTCGCTCTATTTCATTTCAGCTAGTAAATCGTGTGGCAGGGATACTCTTCGAACTGGACCAATCATTAGCTGGCTTTTCATGCAAAGGGAATAGGTGTGTCTAACTCTCTTGGTTCTCCTAGCTGAGCAAATCGTGTTCATTCTCTGACAACTTCTGTAAATCTTGTCTGTCTTCCTCTTATTTCGATCTGATCATCTGAGTGTTTGTTAATGTCTCCCAACTGAAAAGGCTAAATCTCTTCGGCCCCTCGCTCATATATTTCTCTAATGTCTCAATACTAGCAACTTTCCCTCCTCAGTTTGAGAGCTCTCACATGTCCAGTATGCTTCTCCGAAGTATGAGGGAAGCCGCTTTCTGGGATATCTTCTAACTTATCGCCCTGTAGCTCTCACTGTGTATTCTATCTAAGACTTTGAAATCCTTTCAACCCTCCTTCCTTAGATCATCTGGAAACTCACTCGATCGCCAGTACTGCTCTCGTTTGCACGAAGTCTACTGGCGATATAGTTTTCTATCTAACGATTTATGGTTTTCGCTCTTAGGAACTACGGGGGACTTGGGTGGTGGGCTGAACATATCCAAAGCATTTGACCGAATATGGCACGATCACTGCTCTCCAAGCTCCACGTCCTTTGGTTTTCTCTCTTCTCTTTGCTTACTTATGTTAAGCTTTCTTTCAAATCGCTCAATATTCGGCTGTTGTTGATGGGGCGACTTCTTCTTCTTTTCCTATCAGTAGTGGTGTCTCAGGGTCGGTCTTATTCCTATGTTATTTCCACTTTTGCAATAATGACTTCTCACCTGCTGTTCTCTAAACGTCTATCCACCGTATTCCGATGACTCGACCCTTTATTCTTTTAACTCATATCAATTCTAATCCACTTTTTCTTCTGGAATTGCCTCTCGTCTTAATCTTTCCCGATTTTTTTTCTCGCTGATCTGGAAATAATTTGTGAAATTCAATTCTGTTAAAACCCCCTACTTTTAAACAAAATCTCCTTCTCCAAATTACCTTCTTAACTTTCCTGTCTCTTCGACGGTTCTGTCGTCTCCCCTGTTGACAATATAAACTTGGCCTTAACATAGACAAAAAAAGTCTTGGAAACCTCACATCACATGGTTGCTAGGGCGGCCAAAGAAACTGAAGTTCTGTTTAGGACTGTGGAGACTCCTCCTTTTCTCAGTTGCTCCCGCTATATCAAAGGTCTCATCCGCCTCATTGTATTAATACTGCTCTCATACTTTGGACAGTTCCGAGTCAACGCAAGAAAGGGCTTATTATAACGTTCTGTAATTCCTAGTTCAGCTGACCTGCTATCTTTGCGAGGTGATGTTGGTGCTGTGTTATCTCTATCGCTTAAAGGAACCGCAGCGGCGAAGTGTCTCGAGGAACTATCACTCGCGTACGCACTACCTTTACGACGCCTTCGTAGCTAGGAGTGCTGTGTCTGCACATCAGAAGTAGATTCTGCGTTGTGTTGACATTGATAACTCCAATGTGTCTATTGCTGTGGTTCTGCCGGTTCTTTCCCAAGACCTAATGTTTTGTTGGAGATTCTCTAAGTGCATCTTCTGTATTTCCTACTGTAAATTTAATCCCTCATACTCGTTTACAATAGCGTGTTAATGTATGTGACTTCAATTATGCGTAATTGTCGCTAGAAGGAGTGAACTTTTGGAGAGTATACACAAGCCTCTTTGAAATAGGGTTCTGCCGTAGACTGGTAGGTGACAACTTGTAAAACTAAAAAATTCTTGAATGGGCAGGATATTGTAGCAAATGAAACTGATATCTCCTATTCCCTGGCGATCACCAAACATATCATTCTGAGATTCTATCACAGTAAAACGTACCTTTCACATTTACACTCAGGTGATCCATATCTCGCAACCATACAAATTGTTAAAACCTCTCATTCAAACTCTTAAAGTTTATAGCAGCTTTTTAGGGAACTTGTTATAGGTAGCGTTGCAGCGAGTCAGCTGTGAGATGAATAGGGTTCTGATAACACGCAATAATCTACCATAGCTCTCTATTACAACTCACTTCATCAGAATTGCAAATAATCCTTCTATCCCCTCTCATTCCTTTCCACACGCAACACGAAACAAACAGATGATTTTCACACGAACGACTACGACAGATGAAATCACATTTTCAATGTGTCCATTTCACTTTTGTGATTTCACGTTCACAAGCGGTAGAGTCAATCAAATTTGGCATCTTTCTAATACATCCAGTTCACCTCTCTTCCTCAGTTCTACGACTCGCTCAGACATTTTTGATTCTCTTGTGCTTGGACATTTCATATAACAGAATATCGATATTCAATTTTGAGACATTTTCAGCCGGAAGGGAGGACAGAAGGGTCGCTTTTACTTTGCGTACTGTGGTCACGTATTCCTGGTCTGGCTGTTCCGAGGTCCTGTTGCTGTATAGCATCCTGGCAAAAGATAAGTGCTAGTGAGCATCCAAGCCAACTACCACCGTCTGTTAGTCGCCTTCTACGACACGCAGGGAACAAGCGATGTGGGCAATTTTTTCATCCTACGCTATGGATATCAAGGGATACATGGGGATGGTCTTGTCAAGAATGTGTTGTCTAGAGGATGGGTTGTGTGATATAATAATGTGTTAATGATATGTTGTCTGAAGGATGAGTGTGTATATACACGCATAACAGAAAGGCGAAACCATTAGGCATTCGATATTGATCATCATCATACCAATATTTCAGATTCCTCAGACAAAGATCTACAAAATATAAGTATAGGAATAGTAGTATATATATATATAATAGTATATATATATATATTATAACGCGAAGCGTATTATATATATATAATAGAGGCTTGACACCAGCAACAGTGCATGCAAGAAGAAAGTAAGATAGTAAGTATATATATATATATTATATCTATAATATAAATGTGATATTTATATAGTAGATTATATATATAGGGGTGAAATTTGGTTTAAAAACTACAACTCAATATTCTCAAAAATTACAATACTACTAGAGAATAAAATACATTGCTGAATCGCTGGGTAAGATTTAGGCGGAAATATGTAAAGCTAAACTATATAAAAAAAAAAGATGATAATAATATATGAACATACAATAGTATCTAACTGTAGCCAGATAGCTTTTCAGATAGAGGAGAGTCATGAATTGGCTAAAATTAGTTTTAAACAATATATATAATATTAAAAAAATTATTTGTATTAATCCGAATATACGTGAAACTAGTAGAGACAGACAAAAAGTATTATGTGATGAATATGCCATTTTATAAGTGAAGCGAGACTTTTTCATTACGTAGCAGTTAAAATAAATAGACTTTAGGCAATTTTTGTTTTTTTTTTAAACTAAAGAATACCCCAAGGGTATTATCGCACCAATGGCAAGAGGTCGGTCCTCGGGCCTTGTGCAAGTCCGTGATTTACGGTAGATGGTACTAAAGATCACCCCCACTTCGGAGGTCTCCGCAACCTCCGCTTCTATCTTGTTGAGTGTATTTTGCTGATGTTGCTCGGGAGTATGCTACTGACTCAATCCCCTCCTTCCTTCAACGGGGTATCGTGTAAGAGTACTCTCCGAGCTTCCCACCCCTAGCTGTTTCCTTTTCTAACAGTATAAGTTTCTCATACGATATCTCGCACGTACTCGAGTTGGCCTGGTAATACCTTTCCAAATATTGATATAATATACTTCATGTTTCCTCCTGTCTCTCTAAAATAAAAAAAAATAGCCAAATATTAGTTTTAATTTATTTATTATTTATTTATTGATTTACTAATTGTCCTAACTAAAAGTTTACCAGGATTCCCAGTCTTCCTATCTCTACTAGGAATGACGGGCATTTCTAGGTTATTGTTTGATTATATTTGTTTATACAACTGTGTCGCATCGGTACGATGAAGAGATAATGATACCGTGCAGCGCTCTACAACTTTACTTCATTTCGCTCTCATATGACGGGTCTTTTAATCATATTGTTTAGCTAATGATAATGTGATTCCTAGAGTGTATTCGAGAAGATAATGATATTATTGTAGTGCTTTCCAAAACTCATTTAAAGGAATATCTACGCTAAAATTTCTGGATGAGTTTTTAAATAAAATGATAATAGATTGCGGCACTTAGATCTGATTAGGTTACGTTAAGTATGATGAGAGTAGACCGTCGCCACATATCGTTTCTTATAATAATTAATCGAAAGATTCAAGGTTAGACTATTGTGAATTTAGTGCGGATGGTTATGGAGAATTAGTCATGGCTGATGATAATATTAGGATAAGATTTACTTATATTATATAATATATATTGCACGTATCCATTATAAATTAATGGATCATGTTCCGACAAAGGTTATTAATACTCGTGTAATCGTCAAGTATATTTTTAGATGATATATATTATTAAACAGATCTGAATTCTCATTTATGTGAGTGTGATTCATATAGATTCTATGTAGAGCTACGAATAGGTACTCATATGACTGGATTCTAACGTATGCGACGTTCTAATTTAGATCGAGATGGATTACGTGGTAGTACTTGTCGATAGCTAGCAGACGGGCTTGCTAGCAGAGCGTAGAGCTAATGGTAACACGAGTGCGTGTGACTAGCTGGTACTGTGATACTGAGTAAGACATATAGAATGGTCAGTGAAGCTTTTACATAATAGTAGATTATAGGTATGTTACTAAGAGTGTGTTTAAATAATTTCTTTAATTATCATTTATGTATTAAGATATTTAGATATTAATTAAAAGGTTCTGGAGAGTGTCAAAGAGAGATTCGATTATGGAGGGCGTTAAATTTGCCGATTCAGGGATGAGATTAACCTTGTTACGAATCGCTGAATAAAAGATCATTATGCCGATTTTTTGCCGATTGACGAGTGCAATGATGACGATTAATATTCGTCATGTAGAATCATAAATAATAATTATATTATATATATAATATATAGTATTATATTATGAAAGGTATGAAACTAAAAGATTATTCCATTTATATCCTAGGTGCATATGCAGATCGAGAATAAAAACGTATTATATATAGTATAGGGTACCAGGATCTGTAGTGTGGCAGGTACTGCATTACAGGTTAAGAAAAAGAGAGCCTTTTTGGTGAGGTGGTAAACATCTCATACTGGGGCTGAGGACTGAGTCGGCTTGCCATAGAGTAAGCTGGATGTGTCGAAGACTAATATGATTCGCATAGATTTGCTCATAGAGTCGGCTCTCTGTAGGGATCAGAGTCTTGCTGAATACGTCATCACTCGTAGTAGCGTAGATAGTGACGCGGTCATAGTATATTATATAATAGGAGGACGGAAGGCTGACGCCCTATATCTATATAAGTTATAAGATTATGTAATTAATCTACGCCAGGTATAATATAAAATTAGATATAGTGTGCCCTAGCAGAGATCTCTTGGATCTCATATGAGTGTGATAATTATTACGAATGCCCGCTGACTGTAGTGAGCCGATCGTCATAAGAGGTGAGGATGTGATATATCTAATTATTGAGCATAATATTTTAAGTTTAGACATGGGGTTGAATTGTTGAATATAAGTGATAATTACTAGTAGGGATATTAAGTTATTATTTGTCCAGAAGACCGTTTGCATTGTGTAGTCCAGAGAAGTAAGTAAATGTTACAGTCATGGTGCTTTTAATATTAATTTATTTTATATTTGTATTGATGGCGAAGCCTTATAGAAGGGGCTAAAATGTAAGTATGATTATTATTTTTAACACTGTTGGATGACTGGATTATATGAGCAGTATTAAGTAGCTTGTTTCGTACGTTTTAACGCGTATTATATTAGTGGCCATTATCGATTATTCGAATGTCAGTTGATACACACATAAGATATATATACGATGGAGCTTAGGGGGGAATCTAAAGTTATGAATTCGTAGATAACTCTCAGAGCGGGGTCAGTGTATATGAGGTAAGATAGAAGAATTGATAGCTTTATCAGTCTATTATGATATAGACATCTCTACTGCAGTAATATAGGCCTAAGATATATATAAGCAGTAATAGATATATATAAATAATAAGTATATAATATAATTATATAATGTTATAGATATATATAAATATGGGCATATATATATAAATTATAGAGTAATATAATAATATAAGATAAATATATATAATATTAGATAATATTATAGATAATAATAATATATATAGGAGAAGAGGGAGCCAAATTCGAACATGAAGTGCATATTAAGCGTAAATTCCGTGTTATATTTGACTATAAATAAATGTTATTTCGAGTCCTTATTAATTATATAAAAAAGTATTATAAATATAATATATATATATATATATAAAAGATATATATTTTATAGATAATATATATAATATATTATAGTATTAGAAATATATATATAAAATGGCTTATAAGGTTATCTCCAGGAGCAAATCAATATTAATTAATCGTTTGGTTAAAATTTAGGTAAATAACATAAATTTTGGATAACCTAACGCTAACTTAACCTAACCTAACCAACTAACCTAACTAACCTACCTAAGCCAAACAACTAATTAACCAACCTAAATAACGAGTCAACCATTATAAATATATATATAAATAATATTTTATATATATAATATAATAAATAATATATATATATATATATAAATAAGATATATCTATATATATAGTAAATTTACTAATAAAAAAGCGTAAAATGTAAGGAGAGAAGACAGAAGTACGATTAATTTAGAAAGGTTAATCCTCTTTCGATCCTGCTGTGCCGTAATTCCTTTTAACCCTATTTCCATACCGAGGGAAGCCCTCACAAGACCTAATAATAAAATATAATATATAACTATTATATAGATATATATAATATAATATATATATATTATAATATAATATATAAATATATATATTATAATTATATATATATAATATATATTATAATATGATATGTCCTTTGACGATTAATACTGAATGACAAGATAATAACTTTACTTTTATCCTAAAACTATTAATATCACAATATATAATGAATCAAGTACAGAACAATTAGAAATACAATCAATTTGTTTCAATCACAATAACTGAATTCACACAAAAAATATGGGAATAATATAACAATCCCTTACATCAAAACACATTTCCGGTTCTTCAATGACCGAAGTTTAAAATGCGACCTCTTTCTTGTATCTGAGCTGACTGGCCTTCCCCTTCGAAATGCAGACATTTCGCGGGCATGCTGCAGTGACTCACTCTCACAAAAATAGTGCCATACAAGAGCTTTAACATGTATTTCCATATATAAAAATTAATAGAAATTGATATACCAGAGCAACTAAATGAGGTGTTACATAATATGTGAGGGCAAGAAATTCTGCCTTCACAAAGTTTTTTTTTTTTTTTTTTTTTTTTTTTTTTTTTGGTAATTATATTTGTTCCTTATTACGGAACACAAATTCTATTCTTACAAACATTTTACAAATACAAAAAGACCTTCTAATTCCCCCACCCGGTTACTATTCAACTCTTCATTACAAACCTTCCTGTACATTTGTAGGAACAGCGGGAATTATACACTATATGTGCACACGGTTTCATCTATAGATAATAGAGGAAGAGAGACGATTTTTTTTTTTTTTTTTGGAAGGATAAATTATCAATTCAACTACTGTCTAATTCTAGAGAGCATGCAGAACAAAAGCTCCCGTGGGTTTAGGTTTGTTTAAGATTATATAAATAAATTTTTTTTTTTTTTTTCTTTTTTTTTTATGTGTTAACTATAATTTTCTCTTGTTTCAGGTCCCTATCAGTTATGTTATAAAATTCTTTACATTTCGAAATTTCCACTGCGATCTTCCCGCAGCTGTAAAATATAACGTTATTCTTTTTATTTCACAGCAACCTGAAGGTCCCCGATTATCCCTGACATTCTCCTACATTTACTGTTGATTTCTCACCAACACTGCCCTTGCCTTGTGAATCGTCGGGATAAATATTTTATTTTTTATACATACATGTGTGCAAAGCTAACTCAAGGCCCACTAATTTCTTCAAAATAGGGCGCTTTGACTGACCGTGCCTATATGATTGCCTTATATGAGTCCCTTCTGTAAGCATATAGCTATCTGGAATTACAGATTGATTCTGAGTATAAAACAACTGGGGGAGAACCCTTGCATTTAGAACTATTCTCAAACAGTACTGCCCAAGCAAAATTAGGCCATTAAACCCTCAATTCCCCCATCTTAATATACAAACCTTAGCGTCACAGATAGCTGGTATCAAATTTTCCACTAAATGCCAGTTCACGTTTTTGACTTAGCGTTGTGAAAATTTTAATCTACCGATGGTTCATACGTCATAAAAATTTGGCATTGAATTGCTCTCGACGAGACAGTCTTTTTAATTGGAGTCCACAAACGGAAAATTTTCGCTCATTAACAATCAAACGAGCGACTGTCCCTGCCAAGAGGGTAGGCAAGAACTACAAATCTATCAATAAAAAACAGGCAGATAAGAAACCCGTACATACGCAACTACATAAAGCCACATGAGAGTGAAACTACTTCCGAAAACCTTAAATCTCCTGAATTCCTGGAATATCCTTCAACTCTAATTTATTTGGGAAAAACAGCTCATTGATTTTTTTTACTCTAACTAATGAAATAATCTGAAGCAAATATCCGCTTTCAGAGAACAAAGCGTTATTCCCAATGATTTTGTATAGTTTTTCTCTATACATCATCACCGATTTCCGGTAACTATATCTAGCTCGTGCGAGATATATATCCCGCAAAGACAGCCTTCGCCCCGATGTGATGAATTCCTTGAGCAGGCCTCAATTCCAAACAATTTTCATCCCCTTTATAGTTCCCTTAATAACATGCAACGTCCCGTTTCATGCTATTTTCCGGAAATCTACTCCATCCTGAATTTCTCAATCTCCATTAACCCTTTTTTACATAAGTTAGAGAATTACTAAAATCTCAAAGTTATCATTACCACTTGTCATTATCTTGACTATATTATTAACTACTACACTACTACGACTACTTCTTCTGTTACATAAGTCTTTCATGCGCTTTATATTATTATATTTATATTATTTCATTATATATTATTATATTATATGCCATATTATTATATATTTATTTTTTAAATTATATATATTTTATTATTTTCTATATATTAGTAAAAAAATTTATTAATATCATATAATTATTATTATAATTTTATTTTATTATTATTAATATTATTATATTATATTGCATTATATTACATCGCTTTTATTATATTATATATTAGTATATATATTATTATATAAGATATATTTGATTATTATTATATAATACTCCAGTAAATCTTTCTTAACGGCATTAAAGGCTCAACTTCCACTACGAAGAATCAGAAATGGTGCCATTCACTAACCCCCCTGCATGTAACTCCGCTCATACGTATTTTGTTTGGTCACCCCACTCTCCCATTTTCTATACAGCCACGTGCAATAGCAACTCCACACTCATAAGTTATTCTCGTTACCATCGTTAAAATTGCTCGCCAATTGATTTAACTTAGAGACCAATTTAAATCAACGTCAAAATGGCAAGGCATGCAATAAATTTACCTCCGAATTTAATTTTTTCGGCACTCTTTGTTCATATAAGGTATTAACCTCTTTCTAGTACAGACAGGATCCTTGGAATAAGTAAGCATTTATAAACGTTTGTTGACGCAGTAGAGCTCTTAACCACTGAGTAGGCCACTCTGCTCTGTAGTAAGGTACTATATAAGCGGAAATCTTTGGTTGGTTAGCTCTTCTCGCATAGCAGTGCACTATATAGGAGTCGCTTACCTTCCGTGTAATACATAATCGCCTTCATCAGGAACGGACACAGTGCAACTCACCATGCCGCTTATACTCTAGAAAGCCGCGTCGGCTTCGGTACCGGTCCCTCCCAGAATCTTTATGGGCGGTTTCCTTTGCAACATTATCGAGGGTTTGCTAACAAATAGCGCCCCACTATAATTCGCAGAAGTATGACCGATGGAACAATTTTTGATGGTTTGGCATTGCAACATTCACCACTGGCAGCGATTCCCTTACGGCTTAACCCCTTCGCTAACATTGAAACAGAAAGTCCGTTTCTTCGACGCATACACATTTTCGGTCAGCATAAAATTTATATACTTTAATCTCTCCAAAACTTTCTCAAAGGCAACATGCCTTCAATCCGAACTGCAATAAGATGTCTCTAATCACAAAAACTTCTAAATCTCCAAACAGAATGAACATAAGCGCTGAAGGCACAAAAACAATATTCTGTATTGAAATAGTTAAACTAATTACAAATGACAATAATAGTGAATATTCTTCGGTTTCCTCGCGACATGGCACTATAGTACTTGCCGAAAGTAGCCTTATCTTGCAGTTGCACTGCAAATATAAACTTATCTGGGTAGGGAAAAGCCAGAGGTATCTTGGTTATATACCTAGATAACGACTCAAACAACCTTCCTCGACTGCAAAAGCTATGGAAACACAATTGGCTTCTCCCTCGCGAAATGACCCTGCTCCAATATGTATGATCCTCCCTGCTTCTCAAAAAAGATTGACATTTAATCCTATTGAGTATCGGGGGCGATCATTAACAGCACAGTTTTGGATTTGCCGCTAATCGATAAATCCTCCTTCAAAGGACATTCTCGTCTCCCCCCCCTATCAACGTGCACTTAACCCCCAATTACATATCGTTACGACCCTCCTCCCCCCTCCCTATATGTTTGTTACTCGATTATGAGCATAAAATGGGTCTCCAGCTTTAAATAATTCACCCTCCTTTTTCCTGTATGATTGTACAAAAGCGCATCTTAGCTGATCATCTTTTAAATCTAAATAGGTGCTTATAAGGATGTAAGAATAAGACTTTGTACTTCTAATTAAATTTATAGCTAATCGATTCGCAAAGCGTTATATTAAAGAACAGCGGCCAGAGGGAGAATGAATTTCGAACATGTTCCGAAAAACAAAACCTCATTACTGAAGAGAAATACTTATTCGTGCGGACTAAGAAAAGACTTAAACTATAAGAACCGTCTTTGGAAAAGGCATGCGGAGAAATTAAAATTTGATATCTGCGCATAGGCAGTAATGTAAAGTCTATCTAACCCAAATCAATTTGATTACCTTTTATATAAATATCATCAGCCCCCATTGCGCCCCTCACTGCCAATCGGCCTTATCTAATCAGAAGATCATCCAGTTGAGCAACCTACCACAGTCTGCAATTTGATCTATTTGCTACTTTTATCCGAAATGTAATATAGTTTACAAATATATTCAACAGCTCCACTATGTTATATTGCCAAATTCACTACATATTGCAGAATAGTACATATTATTGCTTAAATATATGATCCCACACGGAAGAAAAAACCTCCTTCTTTTAAAACAGATACAATCATTTCAAAGGATCGCCTTCATTAATACAAATTCATTTTATCATTGTTAATCATAAGTATAGGATTCAAAGTCAAACGCCTCATTCCGCTTCTCAGTGACTGGGTAGGGATAGTACTCGCGGGGCAGCTACTCTATTCACAAAGCATTGTTTAAAAGTCACAGCGGGTTATATTCAATACAATTATAAAAATTACAAACCGTTATTGGCATCACTAGATAACATCCTATCTCATAGATATATTATTGCGATTATTTTATTAACTATCAAGCTTGAGTTTACAATTAAGTTGAAGATGACTCTCTCCACTGATCAGTGACAACGACTTCGTGTGAGGGTGAATCAAAATTCCACCCCCTGCCTTGTATGCCTACAAACATACAATATCCATATTTGCCTTCTTTCCATCATATCCACTAATTTCAGAAAAATAATTTAAGAAAACTATAACATTAGTTGCCTACGCTTATTTATTTTGGTATTGAATCAAGCACACACTAACCAGCTGCGACCGGATGCGCAGTGCATTATTATATAATTATCATCGTTACAATAAATTTCGTTACTGAAAAATAGCATATATTAAAAATGTCAATTACTTGATGTTTACTGGTAATCTATATAAATTTAGACAACTACTGGGTTTATATGAATCGTTATATATACGCTCCTACTAAGTTTAAATAATACTGTCCCGCCAAATTTGATTTATACAAGTACAGTAAACAATCACAAAAAATCTTATCACAAAGCGTCGTCCCCAATATTTCATCCCCATTCGGCGGAGTCGCTCACAGACCAGCCTTCCATTTAATGTTGACTTCTGTGTGGTGGAGATTCCGGGGTTGGATATCAAGTTCCTCACGAAGTGAAGCCTCACATATTGAATGGAATGAAAATTCCTATGAACGTACAAGGCTTCTTTACAGCCAGCTGCAACGTTTTATAATTAGTCGTTGGAAAATGTCTTCCTTGAACTTATGATCATCATGGGTGGGATTTTCGGAATTCTGACACAGTGTCTTCGGAGCTCTATAGCTCGTGGCTAGTGACTTTCATTCCTCGCACAGACTTCTCATAAAATCGTCGACTATCTCCCCTCTGGTAAGTCTCTCTGTATGCTGGTGATACAACGCTCTGCGAATATGTGGAGACAGCAATTAGAATCTCCCCGCGAGGATGGCTACACTCTTTTGGAGAAAAATTTGTTAAAGAATCCTTGACATTTCTTCATCCCAAAACTTTTGGTTTCTGAGGGGAATTGCAATGCTTAGGCAATCGTAAGAGAAAGAGTTCTTAATAATCGGCATCGTGTCTGTATCGTTCGATTGCGATAACAGATAAATTCTTTTTTTCCAATGCATAATCGGATGGACTCTCCTCCCTCAAATGCGATTGAAAGACTCTTCTATAGTTAGCGATGGTGCAATGTTCATTACGATACTATTTTAAGTAAGACATCGCCTTTAGGGGAATTTCAACGAATTGTAATCTTTTGGTAATTTTGATGCAAAAGTCTTACCCTCCCTTTGACGATGATTCCATTAATGTAAAGTCATTGTTTCTGTGCGAAATCACTCTAAGGAATTGAACTCGTTAAGGGGGGAATGCATGATCGGGAGTTATTCTCTTCCTTTCCTCCCTAAGAGAGGGGGAAGATGACTCTTCACCAGTTGTTGCTTCATGCTCCCTAGGACTCGTATTTCCGAGCTGTTTCGTATTGTATGCTCATCTTCTCATTTACCGCCTCGAAGAGGGCCTTCGGGAGTGTGAGGTCTTGACGATGAGACCGAGTTACTAGTACATTGCTCTCTTCGTTTACTCTGACGACTTTCTAAACTCGCATCTTAACGGTTTTTTTTTTTTTTGTTTAGGGAAAATTTAAGCTATTGGGATGGTTCTTATTTCAATGTTTCGGTGGGGAAGAACTGTTATTTTTTTTTTGGTTGTTTTGCTTGTTGTTGTGTTTGAAATGGCATGTTCACTTCACTGTTAATTAGCCTGTGAATTATTTCACTATTGACAGCCTTCAATCATTTGTATGGGTGTCAATGCACAACTGAGTTACCATCTTGTAAGCCCTGACGAGTTAAAATACAGTGAAATAAAAGATTAATTACTTTTATTCTTTTATCGCTAAAACATAAACACATACTGGCAATAAATTTTTAACCTAAGAAATTTAAATGCAATAATGTGTCAAGCACAAGCTAATTCCAGTCATAATAAAAGGGATTGACAAAAGTTTATGGAGGATAACAATCCGACAATCAAACAATTTCAACGGCGGGGCGAATTACTGACAGTTAAAATGCATCCCGCTTGTCCTCTTGTATCTGTGTCCTTACGCGCCGTTCACTTTCCGAATATCAGACAGTCGCGGCACATTGATGACTCATTCACAAAAAGTCTCTATTTAGTTTTTAAATATTTCCATAATACTCATTGATTGTCAAATTTGCTTTACTTCGCATCTTTGAAAAATGTACCTTCTTATGGAGATAGCAGCAGTCTATCTTATTCAATATATATTGTAAATTATAATATCTATAAATAATAATAATTAATATATATAGACAATATATTTAAAATATATATATATATTATAAATATACTATACATATATATATTAGTATATATATTATATATATATATATAATATAATATATATTATATATAATAGTAGGTATAAGGCATCAACGTTATATATCTAATATTTTGTTTATTATTATATATAAAATTAATATAATAATATATATTATAAATATATATATAATATTAATATTATATTTATATAATTAATATATATATTATAATATAATGAGCGACTTCGACCTCGTCTGCTCTTGCTTACAGATTAACTAAATACAAACGATGATCTTTTACAAATTTCATTATGTTACGATAAAAATCACTTTGATATATCAAATGAATGAAAATATTATATAATAAATATAAAAGATTATGCAAAATTAAACCAAAAAAAGTGTAAGAATAATCGCAATTAAAAAATGCTATTTTCCAATCCTTTAACAAAGTTGACTCTTCGTGCTCAAATCGAATAGCGGAGAGTGTGTGTGTGAATTTCGATTATAAAATTGTTTATAAATACTATTTTATAAATAATATGTTTAAATACTATACATAATAAATAATAATTTTACAACAAAAAATATGTAATAAAATAATTAAAAACAATAAAGAAATTAATAAAATACTTAATAACATTAAGAAAAATAAAAGAAAAACAATAGCTTGAAATACTACAGTTAACCATCGAATCAAATATAAATTAAAGAAAACTTGTAAAATAGCAATAACTCAAGTATCTAATGTGAACATTTTTGGGTGTTAAAATTTATTTTAAACTTATCTCCAACTTTATTCCTACTTTTCATCAACGATCTCCTCAGCTGGACTTCCAACTCTGTTCACTCTTATGCCGATGACTCAACCCTCCACTCTTCTACTCACTTTAAATATGCTTAAAGTATTAAAATTTATTCAAGCAGATAACTCTCTAAAAATTCAAAGAGTATTGATTAGAAAATGAAAATGATCCACTCAGATAAGTAAGTTACCCTATTTTAGTATCAAATTGACATATGACAATTAGTGATAATATTTAAATGAGGAATTAGTATGGACCACCAATGGTCAAAAAAAATTAAAAAACTAAAAAAAAAAAACTCTATTAATGTTTCTATAACAACCAAGAAAAAATATGTGACAATTAACTACCTAACTAACTAACTAACAACCTAAAACTCAACTAACCTAACAACTAACCTTACCTAACCTAACACCTGCGGCGGGCTGTTAAAGTTTAGGATTCTTCACGACTCCAAGAATCTCATAAATGACCTGACCTGCTCTAGCTGTACTGGTTTGTGTAGTGCTATTCTAGAGCACTACAAACACCTAAATTAAAATAATAGTTTTTGGAATCATCTCGATTGATATAGACTGCTCAAAGGCTTTTCTACACGTTGATATAATTGCCCAAGTAGAAAAATATAAACATTTGCTACCACAATGTTGTAATAAAAATAGATAAACTAAATTAGATCACGAGATACAACTGCAGTATTTTTTTTTATCCGAAAATGAAAATTTAAAAATTATTGATGTAATAAAAAAAAATAAATAGATAAAAACATTTGTTTTAGATACACTTAATTTTAAATCTCAATGTTCCAAATTTAAATCTTTTCAAAAATCCTTTCTGTAGGAAGGGCAGAAAGGGTATACTAGGGTATTCGACATTGCTGAACGGTTATGGAAGGGATCTCTGGGGAGGTAATTTTTTAACTTTAAACCAAAGATGCAATTTAGAAAATATCAAATCCGCAGAATAAACTTTCTTACAATAACGACAAATTTCTTTTGGATCGTCTCGAGAAAAATATCCCCAGGTATTTTTGTGACAATTCAAACCAAAAACCATTTGAAGAATCGCCAAAAGGACACTTGAGACAATTGGGAAAATAACAAAAATTTTAGCGAGTGTTGTTGACATTTGTACACCCAAATTATGTATGCATTAAAAAATACTTTGCAAATGAAATAAAAATTCTAATTACTAGAGAAAGAAAGAGAGAGAAGGGGAAAGTGGGGAGAGTGTGAGAGTTATTTTGATTGTTTTTTCACAAAAAATTTATACACTTCTTCGTCGGAAGCAAAAAATTGTGAAAAAAAAATAGGGTTGATGAGCTTTTGGATACTCGTCATACAGAAGGTATACCTAAAACGAGATTTCTTGACAGACGAGCGCTTTATAGATCAACGGAACCCAATTGAATCTACACCAAACATGTCGTAAAGAATCGAAATGAATAGTACAAAATCTTTGGTCAAATGTGTTCTATTTACACAAATTTTGAGGTTCATAACAAGATAGATTTATAAAATTGCAAATTTTACCTGTTCTAAGCAATTATTAAATTACAACAAGATTCTTACATCTTATACTCCATTGTTGAATCACCAGTAAGCTATTTACGCTTTAAAATATGGGCGAAAATATTAATATGACAGATTTATTAAATAGATCAAGTTGTTAAATGCAATTCACAAAATGTTGTATAAATAAAAAAACGGATAGGCATATCAGCTTTGTTCAAGTGACACAATATGCTTTTTTTTTTTGAGCTGTAGTATCTTTGGCCCCAGCTTGTTGAGAACAATATTCTCTACTCGAACGACCTAGCTTGAAGAGGAACTTAACCAATTATCTTTACATGAGTCGTCACAAGATACTTTCTTTTGGTGCTCAACTTGCAAGAACTTAGCGGTATACTGTTGTAAATCATATGATTAAAGTCAATTTATTTGTAGATGCAATTACTTAATGAACAAAGTAAATGTTTACGAGTACATTAAACTTGTAAACAGGGTAACTTGAAAGTGTGATACGACGAAGCAAAATGATTCGCTCTCTGGTTTTGCGCTGCGATGATACTTTTCAATAAAATAAAGACAAAAAACAAATGTATTAAACAGTTTGTGTAGAAAATTTGTCCTAGAAAAAATTGCTTTACTGGATCATTTGTATTGATTGTTAAGCATAATAAATGGTCTATACCCATCGTTTTTATTTTTTTTCATTCAAAAAGATTTTAAGAAGAAAAAAAGTGTTTCTTTGTAGGTTTTCAAAATCTAATTCTGGGGTGAGTGGGGGAAAAATATTTTTAAACGTTCAAATATGTTTGTGTCATACTGATTAATATTTTAAGACTTTAATATATTGTATAATTCCATATTCCTTTCCTGATTCGCAACCATGATGTCAACATGCGTTATATTTAAACATATCTTGAGGAAGATAAATGCTTTTTTAAAATGGGAGTGTATTCCCCGTCAAAACTTTGGCCCTATAACGTCAAAAGCTATTAGTTCATTTGAGAAGGCCTAAGATTTGCAGCTCAGTGTTTTGGCTATAAGTATACCCAATGCACGACAAAGAGATGCACAAATCTGAGCAGTGTAGGTGTTTAACAAGCCCTGTGGTGATCTGAATGACGCGCAAATGTGTAAGTTGCTGCAAATTTTTGTAATGAAAATTTATTTTTTTTTACTGATGTATCCTTTTAATCAATCAATTATTCAGTAACTTTTACGAAAGCATGTGAATCAAATTATTCATTTTTTTTTATTGTATACTTGGTGATTTCTCTTACAGATGCTTTCGTTAAAAGAAAAAGTTTTACTGTTGATTTTGTTTCTCTTTTTGTAATTCCACCTTGGCTTTATATATTGTTTTTCATTACTGTATAATATGTTTTCAAGTGGATTATGTTTGTTTTATGTTTAATTGGATTGTTATAACTTTTGACATATAATTAACTAATGTAAATTGTTATCGCTTAGTAAAGAATTTTTTTTGGTTTCTTGTTTTGTATAATTAAGCAATGTTAATTATTAATTAGGCAACGTTAAATATTTGTGTTAGTACTGCTAACACTAATAATGGAGTTTTTTTTTAGACAAAAATAGCAGATTCGTACATCCTCCAACTTTCATTTATTATTGCGAGGCTGGACCGGTTCTGTGAAGTTTGGCGCCGTGTCCTGAAAAAGTGACGATGGGTGGGGGTGAAATGAGGTGGAGAAGATGTGTTCGGTTTTTCTTCTGTTTTAGGAATAGGGTATGATAATTAGGTTAGTGATAGTAAAGAATAGTATGGACTATCTTGTGGGGGAGCGTCGCAATAGGGAATTCATCTGCTTAGGAGTTATTTTATTATTATTCATTGGCATAAGTAGGTTAGTATATTATTATTTTTCATGTATTTCTTTGAGTGGTTAAGGCGTGTTTACATTAACACATAAGCTTTCTCTTTAAATGTAAAGCCTTCAGAGAAATTAGCATAATATTGAAAGAGATAGTGAATCACGAACAGTCCGAGGGTCTGTGATCAATTTGGGATGTCTTGTTGACGTGAAGGCCAAAGTAATCAATGAGGAGATAAGACCCAAGAAAATGCATTTTCTCTGGATAATTCAAGGGCCTAGTAGATGCGAGTTATGTCTGCTTGGAGTAAGGTTATGAGACATGGATTTAATTCATGTGTATGTGTGATTCGCTGGGATACTGTTAGGACAATGTCGCATCCTAGAAAACGTGGTGATAGATAAGCAGCAGTTCCAGTCTCAAATGAAGCCGTGGTAAGAAGATCACTTGAGAGAACCCGCGATTGGAATATTTCCCGATCTTTTTCTTCTCCCAAACTTGCTATGACTGGTGACATATGGACACATGGCTGAGTGCTAATTACATTTTCGTGTGGCCCGATGCAGGAACCGGAGTGCAGAAACCGGTAAAAGTCAATGTTGGCAGTAAGTGTTATAAGGAGATTGGGGCGGCCTGGGCGGCGGGGGGAACATTCAAATGGTTCATGGTGCGGTCCTTCCAGTCTGATCTATGCTTTGTTTCATTTTTTTATTGCGGCTTGTATATTGAAAATTGATTCTGCCGGCACGTCTAGGTGCACCTTGTTATTGCGAAAACTAACAATTCCAATCTATGTTCACGAAATTAATATATTGTTAAAAATGGTCTTGGTCTCTTAGTTGCTCGCAGGAGTGTAAAGGTTTGGGTCTTGAAGCAAAGGTTTCTCAACCTGGGCGATCGTATTGTCAAATAAAAACATCGGAAAGCCAAAACGCTACTACTGTAGTCAGGTAAACTCAGCGCCGCGGGCGATGTTACTATCCTGCGGGAGCATTGAACAAGAGGTTGCCCCTTCGCCCAGCGGAAACATTGCCGGGGCAGTTGCCAGAGCATGGGAGAGGACCCGACGTATAAGAGAGGCAAGTGACTATACTGAGGTTACATGAGGCGAACCCACTGGCAATTGCATAACTCGTGGAGTATTGGCCAAGAGGTTGTGCCCTTGTCAGGGATAACAGGCCGGCAGCCGGACAGAGTCAGGAGTGTGATGATATCGCACATCCATGCTTCAGTGGCAATTTGGGGTAGGGAAAAACGCCTACGCATGCTGCTTCACTGCGCAAAAGGGACGGTGAGGAACAAATAGGGCATGCAGGAAGTTTTTCTGGCACATGGTTATGTTTCGCAAAAGAGCATAAGCCATACTGTGGCGACAAGCCGGAGCAGTCTGATATCTATAGTTGGACTGGAACCCGCAGTGAGATGGTTGTGGGCGGGTGTAACGCTGCTGTGATTCCAGCCAAACCTAGCTCAACTTAGTAACCCTCTGCCTGCACTCATTTGTTACAGCGTGCGAGATGTGCTCGTGTCAAATTCCGCGACACTCTGAATATTGTCGAAGATTGCCATGGCAAGACTACTTACATTTTAATATAAAAAAGTAGTTAAGACTTTTCGCCGCAGAAACCATTATAAGTGGTACAAAGACTTACGAATGGGCAAGAACTAAGTTGGTGGAATTTTGTATGTGATTGTTTACGAAGTCAGAGAAGCATTGTTGACGAAGCATTTGATAAAGTGCTTTAGGGGAGCTTGAATGGATCAAGATATTAAACCTTGCTGTATAAGAAAAAAAAAATTATCTTGTTTCAAATTTGTAATCATAAGCAAATTTGTTATAAGTTTACTTAATTTAAACTTTATTAACATACACTGCTGCATTATTGATTTACATCGTTGCAGTCTCGCATACATTGTGATGAGAGTAATGCTCTTCAAATCATGAGTATGAAAAGCCTGATGTTTCGTTTGAAACGATTTTTGAAAGAATTATTATTATTATTTGAGTTTTAATATTATTCATCTTTTCACATATTCGTCTTTCATTGATTGACGATCACAATGTGCAGAAAAAATATGTGCTGTATTCTTGCAGATGATATTAATCCATCCCATCACTAAATAGAAAATCCTAGTGGGATTTGACAAAAGAGTCCAGAGGGGGTCACCGCCCATGAACTTTTATGAAGAATCACAGGATATAGCTCTACTCTAAAGAAATAACTAAGGGAAGAAATAGGTGAAAAATGAAAATTCGGCGAAATTCGTTTAGGAACAAAAAAGTACAGCTCTCGAACGTCGTTATAGTGATCCCCATAGGATTGTTTAAATTGTTAGTTCCCAATCAAGGTTACGGTCCCATTTCAAGCCCTCTAGTTGAGGTTTTAGTTTTTGTTAGGTATACACAGAGAAAATCTATGTGAGAGAGTTACAAATTTTCTTACAATAACCTGGAACTAGGTAATGCCCTAAAAAGAAGCATGAGGCCCACATATATTTGTTTTTATCTAAGAAATAAGCCTATGAAAAATTTGGTATTGTTCTGAATAATTTGAATCAGTTCATATTTTCTCCGAAAAAAGTGTGCGTGAAGTTCAAAAAAGAGTGTGTGAGAGTGCGGAGAGAAAGTTAAGAAGTTAAGGTTTTTTAAAGAAATTCTTTAGTGGCAAGCTAGAGGAAAAGAGTGAGAGAGCGAGAGAGCGAGAGACCACTAAAGAATTTCTTAAAAACTTAACGTAATTTTTTTTAGGGTAGGCAATTAGGGCAGGTGAACTTGGACCACCTTTATTGGTATAGATTTGTCTCCCAACTTTTCCCTAATGGGCACTTTTTGGAATTTTTTTCTCTGAAAATCAAGGCCATATAGTAGGTCATGAGAAGCACACAAAAAAATTAATAAGGTAATTCTAATAATAATGCTTTACTTGAAAGTGTTAAAATAAAGTCATTCATATCCTTGAAGGGTGATATTCGAATCGGACCACCATTGAAGGGTGAATCGGACCATCTGTTTTAAATTCCTCTTTTTATTCTGTATAATTGCAATTTTATGGATTTTAAGATTGTTTACGTGTGAATATAATGATATTGATTTATCATTATTAAATATTAGTAATAATAATATTATAATATCAATAATAGATACATAAAATAAGAAATAAAAGATGTGGTGGCCCGATTTCCCCCTCCTTCACGGGAACCAAATTGAACGCACTTTTGGAATTTCGTATTTTTCATATAAAGTTTCATTTTGATTTTAATTTCTCTTTAAATAAATCTTTATGGATTAATTAAATATTAGCTATTACAATAATAAAAATGTCAATAATAATACATTTAAGGAGTAAGAATAGACAATGTGGTCCGATTGCACCTCCATAATCAATTTTACGGTGGGTGAATAGACCTACGTTATTCCGTGATTTAGGCCACTAGTGAAACTGGTTTGGAACAAAAATTACCTTTGCCAGGTTTAAGCTAACATACTCAAGTGTATATACTGAAAAAATAATTAAAGATACTCCATTCACAATTTTTCATTTCATACAAAGTTAAAAAAAACTCATATTTTTCAATAAAGTGAAATCTAGTTGCAGGCCATTTTTATAACGCTATTGGCATTATAAGTGGTTTTAAAAAATATAATCAAAAGCTCTCTAGAAATTAAAAAACAATTCTAAATAGAACCTTGTAGTACTTAGAACCGCGTTGCTATTGAAACTGCAGCATAAAAAAAAAATTTTTTTTTTATTTTTATTTAGATTTGACCGAATCACCCCTCTAAAAAGGTGGCGCCGTGTCACCTCCCTCCCGACACTATAGGTCCTTTAATTTATAATGATAAGTTGTATTTTATTTACAAAAACATTTTACAAGGCAATGAAAATGATTTGATGAGGCTGTAAACTCTTTTTTTCCGTAAAGAGAATGCTGGATTTTCATTTTCACTATCTCATTATTTTTCGTGGAGTAAATAAGCCTGTGATTTTCAAAAATTGGGGTGATAACGCCTCTTGCGCTAGCTATTACTGGAGTTTTAACAACTTCAAGCTAACATTGTTTTTTATTCTTCATTAGTGTTTTTGAGAATTCCTGTGATATTTTATAAAATCGGGGGGAAGCCTCTCTGCTACTAATTTGTATGTGACTTTTTTCTGAAAAAGTTTTCTATAAGTTTCACAAAACCAAAAATTAGTGCTATGTGGATGTTATGTTTTTTAAGGAAATTTGTTTAGTGGCAACTCTGCACTTCAGAGGGGTCTCATTGCTAAGCCATACAATTGTTGGTGGAATGGATATTTCTCTTCTGACTTAGAAATATTTAAAATAGAAATTACTTTTTCAGAGAAAATAGCTTGTTATTATTATGTTTAGTATTACTGAAGCCCCGCTGTATAATTATAAATAAATTAATTTTTCTTTTAAAAACATATTTGACAATTATTTAATTACCAGAGAATTACCCATATGGTTTGGTAAGATATTTATTGACAATATAGGCAGACGTTGTTATTCTCAGCAACAATGACTTCAAAAGTAAGTATATTAAAAATAATCTTTTCTTTGTCTTTACATTACTGGGTGTTTATAAAATTGGATTATTTTTTTTCATTTACCCTTGCTAAACTTTTAGTTAATATTTTCATAAAGCAAGAAAATTAAATCAAAAAGGATGTGGAAAAGAAATAATATATTCAGCCTTTTTTTCGTGTTCGTGGTAGTGGATAGGATCAATGTTGAAACATTGCGTTTCTGATTGATTCAAATACATGCCGATATCGATATTTATATCCTCAATTTCTTTCTTAATTCTGTTAATAAAAAAATTAAATGTGGACAGGAATGGCAAGTGAAAATGAAAAAAATTTAAACAACGTGCTGCTTGATTTATTACAATAAAAAAAACTCCAACGAAGCTCAAAAGTTTCGAGAGTTATATACTTATATATAATATATATATATAGTATATAATATATTATATATATATAATACTATATATATATATATATTTATCATATAATATAGTATATATATATAAGTAGGTAATTGTACTGTAGATCATTGTGCCAAGGAGTGGAAGTTTCATAGAGATTTACACAAAGTTAAAAAAAATTCTAGAGTCCTCTTACTTAAGTTAAGTTAGTTTTTTAAGAAAATTTCTTTAGTGGCAAGCTTCTGTAATTATGCCAGAAACTTGGCCACTAACACAATTTTCTTAAAAAACCTTACTTATCGATTCGATCGTTTTTTTTTTTTTTTTTTTTTATATAATTTGTTAACTGGTAAGTTTTATGTGTCTACAAAATGTGTGGGTCCGCTGTTCTACAGGTATTGACCATATAGTCATATATATATAATATATATATATATATATGATATCATATATATTATATACATATATAAGTAATATATTATATATATATACTATATATATATATATATATATCGTATTTTGTAATCATTATATTTTCCGGGGAGAAAGGGTAGGGAACTATTTTCCCCCTACAGGGAGCGTCTCCGGATCATCCCCAACTCTTTGTATTTGGGTGTTGCGGTTCCTCTCGCCCTGCCCCTACGGTGTTACTCGGAAAAACCGTCCCCATCTCGGTGTCGGCTCATCAGCTCGAGCCACCTAATGTGGCTGTGATATATATATATATATATATAAATTATATATAATATATATTATATATATAATATATATATATATATATATATATATATATAGATATATATATTATATTAGGTCAGGGTGTAACCGGAACTGAAAATTTCAGTTCCGGCAGGAACCGATAGCCAAGAATCAATCAAATAAAAATTCTTCCGGCGGCCGGAACCGTAATTCCTTCTTATGCGACTTTTTTGACCGCCCTGGCTGTGCTCACCGTCTAACTTTCGCTTAACTATAAAGATATATAGATAAATAATTCTATATAACTTTCAATACAAACATCTTTCTATATATAAATATATTATATATATATATATATAATATATAATATATATAAATATATATATATATATATATATATATATATATATATATATATATATCATATATAATATGATATATAATAATAGTAGATTTTACATTTCATTAATTGATTACTAGATTCTGTCATACATAATAACTTCAACTCATCAAAATTGGTTTTATAAAATGCACTTTCATCTAAAATTTTTTTTTTAATTATTGAATAATTTTTGATATCTTAATACAGTGTAAAATATGCCACAAAAAAAATAAACTATGTAGTTCAGAATAAAGTATTTATACAGGCCAACTTTCATAACTATGAAAATCATGCACAAAAAGATACTGGAATCAAAAAAAGGACGAAATCCTGTATTCTAGAACATTGACACCACCAAAATAGGCCAAAGAAAGATCGAAGCCTGAACTGAAGTCTTGAAAAAAATTCTTCCAACCAAAAATTTGCCATAAAAATGACCAATCACAGTCATTCTTCAGAAAATATAATTTTTGCAAATTAGTAACAGCTACAATCACTGAAGAGCAGGGACTCGCAGAACTTGTTGCCCATCTTCAACCATAATATCTTATATCTAGTAGAAAATTATTTTTTTGAGAGAGATGATGTTAACAACTTCATACAGTAAATTGATCAGCAGTATTCGAGAAGTTATCTAAAGGCTGATCAGATATCATATACTACAGAGATATATGATAGCTAAATATTCTTCACACGAGTCATTTATTTCTTTACTCACTGTTACGAGCCAGTTTGAAAAAAAAGACTATGTATTCTTTTCAAATATCTAACATATGTTCTAAAATTTGTAATTCTTCAAATGTCCATGTACTCCATATATAATATATTAATTATATAATAATTTTATAATATATATAATATATATATATATATAATATATATAAATATAATATAATAGCGTCAGGCGTGTTGATCTACACCTTGCATACACTTGTCGCTACTCTCCCTAAATACCTTTTTTGAATTTTTTTTTGAAATCACTAAAAAAATTAAAATAAGCCAAAAAAATAATAATATAAATTCTAATAATAATAGTTTTATTAAAGTTAATAAGCTATACCCGAACCTTGGAGGGTGAAGGACCATCGTTTAAAATTAAAATTACTCTTTGATCGTATAAATTCATTTTGTAATTGAATTTTTACTAAATTATAAATTATTATGTTTGTTAAAATTCGTAATAATAAAAATACACTAATAATTGAATAATAAAATAGGAATAAAATAAGTGGTCGATCACCCCTCATTTGATCACTTTTTAATCACTTTTTGATTCGTTTTTTTATTACAAATTTCATTTTCTTTTTTTTTAAATTTTAAATTATATAATATGATTAATATGTTTAAAATTAATTCTCAACTATGAAAAATGTCAATAATAATATGTAAATACGAAAAACAATGTGTCCCAGTCACCCTCAATCAATTTTAGGCAGAGTGAATCGGACAAGTTAGCCCATGATTTCACTAATACTGTTTGATCAAAATTTAATTTGCCAGTTAAAAGCAACATAACTCGAGCTGTACTCACTGAAAAAATAATTAAAATCCATCAATTTTTCATTTTATAACTGAAGTTAAAAAACAATTTTTCAAAAGTGAATTCTATTGAAGTACATTTGTACCTATTTCTAACATTTTAAATCACAAACTTCTAGAATAAAGGATATCTAAATAAATACTTGTATACCTACCAAGTGCTATTAATGAGGCAAAATTTTTTATTTTTTTCATATTTTTATTTTAATTTAGAGTGGACCGAATCACCTCTCTAAAAAAGGCGGGCCCAGTCAAAAAGTTGTCATTGATATTGCGATTTAAATTTGAATTTAATGAGTATCTTTATCTATATTTTGAGATATTGAGTAAACTTATTCATTAATACTGAGGTATATACGGTATGTATACACTGTGTATGGAATACTACCAAGTTACCATTATTGTTTTGTTAAAGAGATGCTAGGTTATTGTCAAATAAATCTTCACAAAATTTTTAATCTATCACTAACGTAGTTTCCAGTTTCCTTGTCGGAACCGAAAAAAATGTCAAATTCCGGTATACCTCACATATATGATAAATAATATATATATATATATATTATATTATAATATATATAATATATAAATATATATACAATATATATATATATATTATATAATATATAACTATAATTCTATAATTAATATAATTATTATACTATATATATATATATTTGTAGATTATGTAGTGATGGACGATTAATCGTCATCGTCATCGGCAAATCGGCAAATGATTTTTTTTAAATCGTCATCGGCAATTTTCGCAGATTTAATTGAACAAATATTAAGATTTTGAATAATATTAAAACTCAATAATTATAATAATAATAATAATAATAATATAATAATAATAATAATAATTTTAA
>JABUQX010029059.1:0-35000 GCA_015478945.1 Trachelipus rathkii
AAAAGAAGAGATAGTGTAGTCGGAGTGAGTGAGATGTGGGGCGGGTATTGGCGGGGGTGTGGTGTGGTGCGGGTGGTGCGTTTGTGGGTCCGTGGGAACCACAATTTTTAGTTCAGATGCAGGATATTTAAAAATTAGGGTTGCGGCAGATGTGGATACTCATATGAACAAGAGTAAGGCGGGTGACAAAATGACTTTTAGTGAGTGGTGGCCTTTCTGAGGCGGTGGGGTGTTGCGGTTGGTGCGGTCGTGCGTGACACAATTTAAGTGTCCGATCAGGGATATTAAAATTTAAGGTTAGGGTGCGAGTGATACATGAACACGGGTAAAGGAGCGCGACAAAAAATGACTTTTGTTGGGTGTGCATATTCTGAGGCGGTGCGATGCGTGGGTCCGTGCGGCACATATCATTTAGTGTCCTGTAGCATGATATTTTAAAATTATAGCGTTGCGGTGCAGAGTGATACCCATTGAAACAGAAGGGCGGCGAAACAAAATGACTTTTTGTGAGGATGCGCCTATTCTGAGGGTGGTGGTGCGGTGCGGTCGGTGGCACACAATTTTATGTCCGATCAGGGTATTTTAAAATTTTGGTTGCGTGAGAGTGAACTCATGAAGGGGTAAAGTGCGGCGTGAAAAAATGATTTTGTGAGTGTCGTCTATTTGAGGAGTTCGGTGAGGTGCGTGTCCGACACAATTGGTCGAAGTCATGATATTTACAATTAGTGGGGTGCAGAGTGATCCTCATTGAAACAGAGGTAAAGGCGGCCGACAAAAATGATTTTGTGAGTGTGCCTCTTTGTCTGAGGCGTGCGGTGCCGTGCGGTGCGTGCGGTGCGTGCGGTGCGGTGCGGTGCTCTTTGATCGTCTCGTCAGGAATACTTTTAAATAAGGGTTGCGTGCAGAGTGATACTCGAATTGAAACGGGTAAAGCGCGCGCAAAAATGACTTTTGATTGGTGCACCTATCTAGGCGGTTGTGCGTAAGGTGTGGTGCGTCCGCGTGCGGCACACATTTAGTGTCCGCGATGCAGGATATTTTAAAATTATAGGGTTTGCGGGCAGATGATACTCATTGAACAGGGTAAATGGGGCGCGAAAAATGACTTTTTTGAGTGAGTGGTGGCTATCTGAGCGGTGGGTGCGGTGCGGTGCGGTCGGTGCTGCACACATTTAGGTCCGAGCAGGAATTTTAAATTATTGGTGCGTGCAGAGTGATACATTGAAAATTGGTAAAGTGCGGCGCGACAAATGACTTTTGTGAGTGGTGCCTATTGAGGTGCGGTGCGTGCGGTCGTCGTCGGGCACACAATTTAGTGTCCCAATGCTGATATTTTATTAATATAGGGTTGTGCAGAGTAGATACGTCATTGAAGAGGTAAGGGCGCGACAAAATGACTTTTGTGAGTGGTCTCTTTTTCTGTCTGAGGCGGTGCGGTGCTGTGGGTGCGGTGCGGTCGCTGGTGTGTGCGGTGGTGCGGCAATAATGCGGGATACTTTAAATTATACGGTTGCGGTCAGAGTGAACTCATTGAAACTGGGGTTAAAGGGGCGCGAAAAATGAATTTTTGTGTTGGTGAGCCTATTCTAAGGCTGGCGGTTGTTGCGGGTGTGCGGTGCGGTGCGATGGGTGCGTGGGTTTGGTGCGGTTTGGTGCGGTACGGTGCGGTGCACAATTTTAGTGCCCGATGCAGGGATTTTTAAAATAAGGTTTCGGTGCAGAGTGATACTCATTTAAACAGGGTAAAGGGCGGCGCGACAAAAATGATTTTTGTGGTGGTGTGCCTATTCTGAATGCGGTCGTGCATGGGTCCGGTGCCGGCACCATTTATGTCAGATGCAGGGATATTTTAAAATTATAGTTGTGTGCATTTGAACTCATGAAAAGGGGTAAAGGCGCGCGACAAAATGATTTTTTGAGTGGTGCGTTTTCTGATGTGGTAAGGTGCGTGTTGTGCGGGTGGTCGTGTGGTGCGGGTGTGTGCGTTTGTGTCCGGTGCGCCGACAATTTAGTGTCCGATGCAGATTTTAAAATTATGGGTTGCGTGAGTGGATTCCATGAAAAGGATAAAGGCGCGCGCGACAAAAACTTTTTTTTTGATGGTGGCCTATTCTGAGCGGGCGCGGTTCGTCGGTGCGGCAAACATTTAGTGTTCATGCAGGATTTTAAAATTATGAGGGTGCGGGTGCAAGTGATACTCATGAAAAGGTAAAAACAGGCGCGCCAAAAATAACTTTGTGATTTTGGCTATTCTGAGGCGGTGCGGTGGGGTGCGGTGCGGAGACTATTTTGTTCGGACCATTTTTAGATGTTTTTGCAGCGATATTTTAAAATTATAGGGTTGGGCAGAGTGATACTCATTGAATCAGGCTAAAGGGGGCGCACAAAAATGACTTTTGTGGTTGTGGAAATCTGAGGCGGGTTGCGGTGTGGGGTTCGGTGCGGTCCGGTGCGCACACACAATTTTAGGTGTCCGATGCACGGATTTTTAAAATATACGGTTGCGGCAGAGTGAACCCATGAACAGGGGTAGAAGGGGGCGACAAAATGAATTTTGTTAGTGGTGTGCAATTCGAGTGCGGTGTGGTGGTCAGTGCGATCCGGTGCGGCACACAATTAGTGTTCGATTGCAGGATATTTAAATTGATAGGGTTGCGGTGCAAGTGAACCATTGAATAGGGGTAAAGGCGGCGCGGCAAAAATGACTTTGTGAGTGGTGCTCTTGAGGCGGTGCGGGCGATGACGGTGCGGTGCGGTTGTGCGTTTTGGTGCGCACACAATTTTATTGTCCATGTCAGGGATATTAAAAGTATAGGTTGCGGTGCAGAGTGATACTATTGAAAGGGGAAAAGGCGGTGCGACAAAAATGACATTTTGTGAGTGGTGCGGTTCTGAGCGGTGCGGTGCGGTGCGGTCGTTCGTCCGGTGAGGCACAAAATTTTAGTCCCGATGCGATATTTTAAAACTAGTAGGGTTGCGTGCCAGAGTGATACTTTGAAACGGTAAAGGGGCGCGACAAAATGACTTTGTTGTGAGTTGTGCGCCTATCTGAGGCGGTGGGGTGCGTGCGGTCCGGTGAGTCGGTGGGCACAACAATTTTAGTGGTCCGATGCAGGATTTTTAAAGTTAATAGGTTCCGTGCGAGTGATACCGAAAAGGTAAAGGCGGAGACAAACAATTTTTGTTATGTTGCGCTTATTTGAGGCGGTGCGGTTGCGGTCCGGTGCGCAGACACAATATTAGTGCCCGATGCAGGATATTTTAAAATTATAGGTTTGCGTATCAGTGATACTCATTGAAACACTGGTAAAGGGCCCGTGACAAAATGACTTTTTGTGAGTGTGGCTATTCGAGGCAGTGCGGTGGGTGCGGTGTCGTGGCAACACAGAGGTTCCGGAATGCAAGGTTATTTTAAAATTATAGGGTTGCGGTATGATACTACATGATAACGGGGTAAACGGGGGGGAACAAAAGATACTTTTTGTGAGTGGGCGATATTTAGGCGGTGGGTGGGTGCGGTTCCGGTGCGGCAAACAATTTTAGTGTCGATGTTGGATTTTTTAAGAAAATATAGGTTGGTGCAAGTGATACTTATTGAAACCAGGGGGTAATGGGGCGCGAGCCAAAATGACTTTTTGGTGTTCCCTAATTCTGGCGTGGGGTGCGTGCGGTGCGGTGCGGTGCGGGGCGGCGACAATTTTATGCGCGATCAGTGTATATTAAATTATAGGTGGGGGGTGCAGAGTGATATCTTGAAAAGGGTAAAGGGGGGCGCTGACAACATGACTTTGTAGTGGTGCGCATATTCTGGAGCGGCGGTGAGGTCCGTCCGGTGGCACTAATTATGCGATACATTGATATTTAAAATTTAGGGTTGTCGGGCAGAGTATACTCATGTGAACATGAAAAGGCGCCGGGAAAAAATTACTTTTGTGTGTGGTGCCTAGTTGAGGCGGTGCGGTGCGTGCGGTCCGGGTGCGCACACAATTTTGTGGTCCGATGCAGGGATTTTAAAATAATAGGGTTGCGGTTGCAGATGGATACCTTGAACCAGGTTAAAGGAGGCGCGATAAATAATGGATTTTGTGAGTGTGGCTATCTGAGGCTATGCGGTGCGTAGATTGTGGTGGCGGTAAGTGCTGGCAACACATTTGTGCCGTGCAGGATTTTTAAAATTATGAGGGTGCGTTGGCAGTGTATACCAATGAAGACAGGGGTAAAAATCAGGGCGCGACAAAAACGATTTTGTGATGGCGCGGCCTATTTGAGGCGGTGCGTGCGGTCGGTGCGGCAAACATTTGTGTTCATGCAGGGATATTTTTATAAATATACGGGTGCGGTCAGACAGACAATATTGAAAAGGGCCACTCAGCGGCGCGACCGCCACGACCTCTGGCTCGAGGCGCCTATATCAGGCGGTTGCGGTGCGGTGGGGTGTTTGTTCAGGGCGCAACAATTTTAAAGCCACATGCAAGAACATATTTAAAATTATAGGTGCGGGTGAGAGTGAATACTATTGAACAGGATAGAAGGCGCGTGACAAAATGAATTTGTTGTGAGTGGTGCAAAAATTCTGAGGGTGCGGTGTGGCCGTTGGTGGGTCCGGTGCGGCACACATTAGTGTCCGATGCAGATATTTAAAATTATAGGTTGGGTGCAGAGTGAACTCTTGAAAAAGGGTAAGGCGGCGTGACAAAAAATGATTTTTGTGGTGTGCGCATTTCTGAGCGGTGCGTGAGTCCGGTCCGTGCGGCACATAATTTAGTGTCCGATATGATGATTTTAAAATATAGGTCTAATGCGAATTTGACACGCATGTGATTAAAAATATAAAGTAGGCTCGTCAATTTAATTTTGGTGTGTGGTGGCGCTATTCTGAGGCGGTGCGGTCGGTGCGGTCGTCGGACCAATTTAGTGTCCGATGCAGGATTTTTATGAAAAATATGTTAGTGCAGATGTACTTCTTGAAAACACAGTAAGGGAGGCGCGGATAAAAATGATCTTGTGAGTGGTCCAAAGTCAGCTGCCCGATGCGTACGTAATATTCCTGTCTGTGCTTTTAGCCAATTTTAGTGTCGAGCAGGGATATTTTAAAATTATATGGTTGCGGTGCAGAGTGATACTCAATGAAACGGGGTAACAGCGAGGACAAAAACGACTTTTTGTGAGTGGGCCCTATTTAGCGGTGTGGCGTGGGTCGGTGCGGATAACATTTTAGTGTTCGATGCAGGATATTTAAAATGTAATAGGGTTGCGGTGCAAATGGGAAATCTTGATGCGGTTACCAAATGCGAAAAATGACTTTTTGTGAGTGTGCGCCTATTTGAGCGTGGGTGCGGTGGTCTTGCGTTCAGGTGCGGCAACAGATTTTAAAGTCCAGAGTGCAGAAATATTTAAAATTAAGGGTTGCGGTGCAGAGTGATACTCATTGAAACAGGGATAAAGGGCGGCGGCGTGACAAAAATGACTTTTTGTGAGTGGTGAGCATGCTGAGCGGTGCGGTGTGGTGCGGTTCGGTGGGTCGTGCGGCACCACAAGTTGAGTGTCCGGATGCGAGGATATTTTTAAAAATTATAGGGTTGCGGTGCGCGTGGATACTCATTGAAACACGGTGAAGGGAGGGGCGACAAAATGATTTTTGTGTGATAGCGCTGATTCTGAGGCGGTGCGGTGCGTGCGGTGCGTCCGGTGGCGGGACCAAGTTAGTGTCCCTGTGGGAATATTTTAAAATTAGGTTGCGCTGTCAGAGTGATACTAATTGAACGGTAAGGGGAGGACAAAAAAATTTTTGTGAGTGGTGCGCTATTCGAGGGGTGCGGTGCGGGTGATGTCAGGGGCAACAAAATTTTAGATGTCGTTGCGGGATATTTAAAATTATATGGATTGCGGTGAAGAGTGATAGCGTATTGAAAGCAGGTAAAGGCGGCGCGACAAAATGAATTTTTGTGATGTGGCTATCTGAGGCGTGCGTGCGGTGCGGGAGTGCAGTGCGTGCGCGGTGCGGTGCGCGTGCGGTGCGTGCAGTGCGGTGCGGTGCGTGCGTGCGGTGCGGTGCGGTGCCGGGCGGTGCGGTGCAGTGCGGTTGATGCAGGGATATTTTATAATTATAGGGTTGCGGTGCAGTGATACAAATTTAAAAGGGTAACAGAGGCTGGCAACAAAAATGAATTTTTGTGAGTGGTGCGCGTTCTGAGCGGTGCGGTGCGGTGCGTGTGGGGTGAGTCATGTGGCACACTTAGTGTCCCGATGCAGGGATATTTTTAAATTATAGGGTTGCGGTGCAGGGTGATACTCGAAACAGGGGTAAAGGGCGGTGCGATAAAATGACTTTTTGTGAGTGGTGCGCCATGCTGAGGGTGCGTGAGGTGCGTGTCAGTGCGGTGCGTGCGATCGGTCTATCTGTGCGTGCGGTATGTCGGTGCACACAATTTAGTGTGAAATGGCAGGGATGATTTAATGATGGGTTGCGGTGCAAGTGGATACTCATTGAACAGGAATAAGGCGGCGTGACAAAAATGACTTTTGTATGAGGGTGTGCTATAGGTGTGCGGTGCGGTGCGGTCGCGGTGCGGCACCAATTTAGTGTCCGATGCAGAATTTGTAGAAATTATTAGGTTTGGCGGTGCCGATGGATGATCTGCATTGCAAAGGGGTAAAGCACGGGCGGCGCGATAAAATGATTTTTTTGAAAGCGGTCTGAGGTAGTAGGATGCGGGACGGTGTCGTGCGTCCGGTGGCACACAATTTTTTTAGTGTCCACGCAGGGATATTTTTTTAATATTATTTATTTTGTGCGGCAAGTGATCTCATTGAGGGTGAAGGTGGTGGCGCGAGTCATAAGAGATATCTTTTTGTGAGTGTTGTGCGTATTTCTGAGGCGGTGCGGTGTGGTGCGTTGCGGTGCGGTGGGCACACAATTTTAGTGTCTCGATGCAGGGATATTTAAAATTATAGGGTGCGGTGCAGAGTGATACTCATTGAAAGAGGGGTTAAAGGGGCGCGGCAAAAAATGACTTTGTGATGGTGCTCCTATTTGAGCGGTGGGGCGATGCGGGCCGTGGCGGTTTGGGTGCGGTTTGGTGTGCGACACATTTTATGTCGCGATGCAGGATATTTTTAAAATTTAGGGTTGCGAGTGCGAGAGTGATCTCATTGAAACGGGGTAAAGGGGCTTCGCGAAAAAATACATTTGAGTGGCGCTGATTCTGAGGCGGGCGTGCGGTGCGGTCCGGTCCGGTCCGGTGCGGCACACATTTTAGTCCGATGCAGGGATATTTTAAAACATAGGGTTGCGTGCAGAGGATACTCATATGAAGAGAAGGGCGCGCGACAAATGACTTTTTTGCTGAGTTGGTGGCCTAGTTCTGAGGCGGTGCGGTGCGGTGGTCCGGTGGTAGGTGTGGACCAATTTAGTAGTCCGATGCAGGGATATTTGTAAAATTAGGTCGGTGCAGAGTGATACTCTTGAAAAGGGTAAGTGGGGGAGACAAATGATTTTTGTTGTGTTGCGCTATTGCTGAGGCGGTGCGGTGCGGCGCGGTGCGCCACACAATTTTAGTGTCCGATGCAGGGAATAGGTAAATTATGGGTTGGTGCAGAGTGATACTCATTGAAACACGGGTAAAGGGCGGCGTGAGAAGAAATATGACTTTTTGTTGAGTGGTGCTAATTCGAGGCAGTGGTGCGTCGTCCGGTGCGGCCATAAGTGTTGCGATGCAAGTTATTTAAATTATGGGTGCGGTGCATGATGATCTCATTGAAACAGGTAATGGCGGTGCGACAAAATTTTTTGTGATGGGCGATATTTGAGGCGGTGCGGGTGCGTGCGGTCCGTGCGGCACACAAGTTAGTCCGAATGCTGGGATATTTTAAAATTAGGGTGCGGTGCAAGTGATACTTTGAAACAGGGTAAGGCGCGCGACAAAGATGATTTTTGTGATTGCGCTATCGAGGCGGTGGGTGCGGTGCGGTGCGGGTGCGGTGCGGGTGCGGCACACAATGTTAGTGTCCATGCAGTGATATTTAAATTATAAGGTTCGGTGCAGATGAATCTCATGTGAACAGGGGTAAGGGGGGTGACAAAATGACTTTTTGTAGTGGTGCGAACTAATCTTGAAAAAAAAAGGCGGTGCGGTGAGGTCGGTCGTGCGGCACATAATTTTAGTGTCCGATACATTGATATTTAAAAATTTATAGGGTCGGTGCAGAGTGAGTACTCTGAAGGATAAAGGCGCGCGAAAAAAATTTTTGTGTGGGGGGAAGTCATAAAGGTGCGTGCGGTGCGGTCCCGGTGCGGCACACACTTTTAGTGTCCGATGCAGGATTTTTAAAATAAGGGTTGGGGCAGAGTGAACTCATGTTGAAACACGGTAAAGGCGGCGCGATAAAATGATTTTTGTGAGTGTGCGCTATTTGAGGCTAATGCGGTGCGGTACGTTTGTGGTGGGTCGTGCGCACAGCAATTTTAGTGTCGATGCAGGATATTTAAAATTATATAGGTGTCGGTGCGTGTGATCCAATGCACGGGTACAGCGCGCGACAAAGATTTTGTGAGTGGCGGCTATTCGAGGCGTGCGGTGCGGTCCGTTGGGCAAACAAATTTTTAGTGTTCGATCGGGATATTTAAAATATAGGTTGCGGTGAGAGTGATCTCTTGAAAACAAGGTAAACACGCGCGACAAAAACTTTTGTGAGTGTGCGCCTATTTCTGAGCGTGCGTGCGTGCGGTCTTTGCGTTCAGGTGCGACACAATTTTAAAGTCAGATGCAGAAAATTTAAATAATAGGTTGCGGTGCAGAGTATACCATTGACAGGGAACAGGCCGGCGTGGACAAAAATATTTTTGTAGTGGTGCGAATCTGAGTGGGTGCGGGTGTGGTGCGGTTTCGGTGTGGTCCGTGCGGACACATTGTGTGTGTGTGAAATTTGGTGTCAGAAGGATATCTTGAACAGGGGTAAAGGGCGGGTGACAAATGACTTTGTGAGTGGTGCGCATATTCTGAGGCGGTGCGGTGAGTTGCGGTGCGGTGCGGCACATAATTTTAGTGTCCCGATACAGTGATTTTTAAAATGATAGGGTTGCGGTGCATAGTGATACTCATTGAAACAGGGAAAAGGGCGGCGCGACAAAAATTACTTTTTTGGTGCGTGATTATCTGAGCGCGGTGCGGTCGGTGCGGTCGGTCGGACACTTGTTAGTGTCCCGATTGCAGGGATTTTTTAAGATTATAGGTGCGGAGTGCAGAGTGAACTCATTGAAACAGGTCAAGGACGGCGCGATAAAAAATGATTTGTGAGTGTGCGCCTTATCTGAGGCTGCGGTCGTACGTTTGGTCGGTCAAGTGGGCACACATTTTAGTGTCCGATATGCAGGGATAATTTTAAATTAATAGGTGCGGTTGCAGTGTGATACTCAGATGAACAGGGGTAAACAGCGCGCGACAAAACGACTTTTTGTGAGTGCGCGCCTATCTGAGGCGGTGCGGTGCGGTCGGTGCGGTGCGGTGCGGTAGTCCCGATGCAGGGATATTTAAAATTATAGGGTGCGGTGCAGAGTGATACTCATTGAAACAGAGGTAAAGGGCGGCGCGACAAAAATTATTGTGATGGTGGCTATCTGAGGCGGTGCGGTCGGTGCGGTGCTTGGCGTTCAGGCGGCACAGCAATTTTAAAGTCAAATGCAGAATATTTTAAAATTTATGGTTTGCGGTGCAGAGTGATACCATTGAAAACAGGGATATAAGGGAGGCGGGTGACAAAATGATTTTTTGGGTTTGAGTGGTTCGCGAAAATTCTGAGGCGGTGCGGTGTGGTGGTCGGTGCGGGTCCGGTGGCCCAATTTTAGTGTCATGCAGGATAGTTTTAAAATTATGGGTTGCCGGTGCAGAGTATACTCATTGAAACACGGTAAAGGGAGGCGACAAAAATGATTTTGTGAGTGATGGCGCATATCTGAGGCGGTGCGGTGCGGTGCGGTGCGTTCGGTGGGCACACAATTTAGTGTCTCCGATGCTGGATATTAAATTAAGGGTTGCTGCAGAGTGATACCATTGAAACCGGGAAAGGGCGGAGCGACAAAAATAATTTTGTGAGTGTGCCGCTATTCTGAGGCGGGTGGGTGCGGTGTGGCAGTGCGGACACAAATTTTAGTGTCCGTTGCAGGGATTTAAAATGTAGTAGGTTTGGGTGCAGAGTGGATACGTATTGAAACAGGGGTAAAGGCGGCGCGCAACAAAAATGACTTTTTTGAGTGGTGCGCCTATTCTGGAGGCGTGCGGTGGGTGCGGTGAGGCAAGGCGGCGTGCGGTTGCGGGCGTGTGCGGTGCGTGCGGTGGCGGTTGCGGGCGGTCGGCGGTGCGGTGCGGCGGTTGCGGGTGCGGTGCGGTGGGTGCGGTGCGGTGCGGCACTCACAATTTGAGTGTCCCGATGCAGGGATATTAAATTATAAGGTTGCGGTGCAGAGTGATACTCCATTTAACAGGGTGAAAGGACGGCGCGAAAAAAGATTTTTGAGTGGTGCGCTATTCTGAGGCGGCGCGGCGGTCCGGTGCGGGCAATACAATTTAGTGTTCCGATGACGGGATATTTAAAATTATAGGATTGGTGCAGAGTGATACTCATTGAACAGGGTAAAAGCGGCGCGAAAAAATAACTTTGTGATTTTTGCGCTATTCTGAAGCGGTGCGTGCGGCGGTGCGGTCGGTGCGTTATGCGGCACATTTTAGTGTCCCAGATCATGCGATATTTTAAATTAGGTGGGCAGAGTGGATACCTTGAAAGGTAAAGGCGCGGACAAAAGTGACTTGTTAGTGAGTGTGCGAAATCTGAGGAGGTGCGTTGGTCGGTTGGTGGTCGGTCCGCCAAATTTAAGTGTGCCGATGCAGGGATATTTTAAATTAGGGTTTTGTTGGAAGCGTGCAGAGTGATACCCTTGAAACAGGGGAAGGCGGCGCGAAAAAAGACTTTTTGTGAGTGGTGTGCAATCGAGGCGTGCGGTGTGTGCGGTCAGTGCGATCCGGGCGGCACACAAGTTTAGTGTCGAGCAGGGATATTTTAAAATTATAGGGTTGCGGTGCAGAGTGAATACTCATTGAAAGAGGGGTAAAGGGCGCGACAAAAATGACTTTGTGAGTGGTGCGCCTATTGTGCGGTGCGGTGCGTGCGATGCGGTGCGGTGCGTTGGTGCGGTTGTGGTGCGCCAATTTTAGTGTTCCGATGCAAGGATATTTTAAATTATATAGGTTGCGGTGCATAGTTGATCTCATTGAATAAGGTAAAAGGCTTCGGACAAAAATTACATTTGTTGAGTTGCGCTATTCTGAGGCGGATGGCGGTCGTGTCGTCCGGTCCGTCGGTCGGGCACAATTAGTCCGATGCAAGGAATATTTTTAAATTATACGGGTATGCGGGCAGAGAGTATACTATTGAACGAGGTAAGGGCGGCGGACAAACAATGACTTTTGTGGTTGTGCGCCTATTCTAGGGATGCGGTTCGGTGCGGTCGTGCGGTCGGTTTGGACACATTTAGTGTCCGCGATGGCAGGGATATTTTTAAAATTATAGGTCGGGTGCAGAGGATACTCTTGAAAAGGGGTTAAAGGCGCGAGACAAATGATTTTTGTTAGTGTGGCTATGCTAGGGGTGCGGTGCGTCGCGCCACAAATTTTGTGTCGATGCAGGGATATTTTAAATATATAGGTTATCGGGTGCAGAGTGGTCTCATGAAGACAGGTAGAAGGGGCGTGAGAAGATTTTTGGTGGTGGTTCGCATATCCTGCGGCGGTGCGGCGGCCGGTGCGGAACAATGTCGCGTTCGATGCAGTATTGTAAAATTATAGGTTGCGGTGAGAGTGAACTATTGAAAGGGGTAGCGGTGCCGTAACAAATGATTTTTGTGAGTGTGCGCAAATTTTGAGGCGGTGCGGGCGTGCGGTCGGGTGCGGCACACAATTTTAGTGTGCAGGGATATTTTAAATTATAGGGTTGCGGTGCAGAGTGATACTTTTTGAGAGGTAAAGGGCGGCGCGACAAAAATGACTTTTTGTGAGTGTTGCGCCTATTCTGTGCGGTGCGGTCGGTGCGGTGCGCGCGTGGGTGGGCGGCGACACATTAGTGTCGATGCAGTGATAGTTTAAAATTATGGTTGCGGTGAGAGTGATCTCATTGGAAAAGGTAAAGGGCGTGAAAAATGAGTTTGTGGAAGTGGTTCGCATATTATCTGAGCGGTGCGGTGAGGTCCGGTCGGTGCGGGAACATATTAGTGTCCCGAACATTGATATTTAATTATAGGGTTGCGGTCAGAGTGGATACTTGCCAGGGAAAAGGGCTGGGCGACAGAAAGAATTACTTTTGGTGTTGTCGCTATTCTGAGGCGGTGCGGTGGGTGCGTCCGTGCGCAACATATTGTCCCGATGCAGGGATATTTTTAAATTATAGGGTTGCGGGTGAGAGTGATACTCCATCGAAACAGGTAGACGCGGGATAAAATGATTTTTGTGAGTGTGCGCTTTCTGAGGCTATCGGTGCGTAAGTTGTGGTGCGGTCGAAGTGCTGCACAATTAGTGTCCCGATGAGGGATAATTTAAAATTATAGGGTTGGGTGCAGTGTGATACTCAATGAAAAGGGTAAAAGCGGCGCGGGGGAAAAACAAAACGTACTTTGGTAGAGTGGGCGCGCCTATTTGGGCGTCGGTGCGGTGGTGCGGCAACAATTTATGATTCCGATGCAGGGATTTTAAAATTATAGGTGCGGTGCAGAGTGATTCATTGAAACAGGTAAACAGCGGCGCGAAATAAATTTTTTGTGGGTGGTGCCTATTCTGAAGGCGGTGCGGTGCGGTGCGGTGTCTTTGCGTTTCATTGGGACACTTTACTGACCTGAAATATTTTAAAATTTATAGGTTGCGGTGCAAGTGATACTCATGTGAAACAGGGATAGAAGGGCGGCGTGACAAAAATGATTTTTGTGAGTGTGCGAAAATTTCTGAGTGGTGCGGTTGTGGGTGCGGTCGGTGCGTCCGGTGCGGCAACCAATTTTTTAGTGTCCGATGCAGTGATATTTTAAATATAGGGGCGGATGCGAGTGTATACTCATGAAACGGGTAAGGGCGGTACAAAATGCTTTTTGTGAGTGGTCGACATATTGAGGCGGTGCGGTGAGGTCCGGTCCGGTGCGGCACAAATTTAGTGTCCGATACATTGAATTTTAAAATTATAAGGTGCGGTTGCAGAGTGATACCATTGAAACGGGATTAAGGCGGCGCGACAAAAAAATACTTTTTGGTGGTGGCCATTCTGAGGCGTGCGGTGCGAGTGGCGGTCGTGCGGCAACAATTTTAGTGTCCGATGCAGGATTTTTAAATATAGGTTCGGTGCAGAGTGAATACTCATTGAAACACAGTAAGGAGCGCGATAAAAATGATTGGATGTGGGCTATTTGGGCTATCGGTGCGTAACGATTGTGGTGCGGCAGTGCTGACCATTTTTAGTGTCGATGCGGATTTTTTACAAATTATAGGTTGGAGTGCGTGTGAATACTCATTGAACGGGGTAAAGCGGGGAAAAAGATTTTTTGTGAGTGGCGCGCCTATTCTTGAGGTGCGGTGCGGTGCGGTCGGTGCGGAAACAATTTTAAAGTGTCCGATGCAGATATTTTAACAAATTTAAGGTTGCGGTGCAGGAGTGGATACTCATTGAACAGGGGTAAACGCGGCGCGACAAAATAACTTTTGTGATGGTGCGCCTATGCTGAGGCGGTGCGTGCGGTGGGCTTTGGCGTTCAGGTGCGGCAAACATTTAAAAGTCCAAGATGCACAGAAATATTTAAATTATAGGGTTGCGGTGCAGAGTGATACGCATTGAAACAGGGTAAGGGGCGGCGTGACAAAAATGGACTTTGTGAGGGTCGGAGTCGGGGCAGGTGCGGTGTGGTGCGGTTCGGTGCGGTCCGGTGCGGCAAACAATTTTAGTGTCCCGATGCAGGGATAATTTTTAAATATAGGGTTGCGGTCAGGTGATACTCATTGAACACGTGAAGGAGGCGACAAAGACTTTTTGGAGTGATGCGCATATTCTGAGTGCGTGCGGTGCGTGCGGTGCGTCCGGTGCGCAACACAATTTTAGTGCCGATGCGGATATTTTAAAATTATAGGGTTGCGCTGCAGAGTGATACTCATTGAAACACGGTAAAGGAGCGCGCAGCGCAAAATAAATTTTTGGAGTGGTGCGCTATTGAGCGGTGCGGTGTCGGTGTGTCAGTGCGGCACAAATTAGTGTCCCGTTCCAGGGATATTTAAAATTATAGGGTTGGCGGTCAGAGTGATACGTATTGAAAGGGGTAAAGGCGGGCGACAAAAAATGACTTTTGTGAAGTGTGCGCCATCTTGAGTAGGTATGGTGCGGTGTAGTGCAGTGCGGTGCGGTGGGTGCGGTGGGTGCGGTGCGGTGCGTCGGTCGGTGCGGTGCGGTGCGGTGCGGTGCGGTGCGGGCGGTGCGGTGCGCACACAAATTAGTGCCGGACAAGGATATTTAAATTATAGGTTGCGGTGCGAGTGAATACTCAAAACAGGGTAAGGAGGCGCGACAAAATGATTTTTGTGAGTGGTGCGCCGTCTAGCGGTGCGGTGCGGTGCGGGTCGGTGAGGTTCCATGTGGCAAATTGTAGTGTCCCGATGCATTGATATTTTAAAATTAGTTGCGTGCAGTGTGATAACCATTTGAAAAGGGGTAAGGGCGGTGCGATAAAATACTTTTGTGAGTGGTGCTATGAGGCGGTGGGTGGAGGTGCGGTGCAGTGCGGTGCGGTGCGGTGCCGTGCTATGCGTGGGTGCGGATGGTCGGTGCGGACAGCAATTTTAGTGTCAAATGACAGGATATTAAAAATAGTAGGTGCGGCAGAGTGATACTCTTGAACAGGTAAAGGCGCGTAAAACTTTTTGTGAGTGGTGTGCTATTCTGAGGTGGTGCGGTGCGGTGCGGTCCGGTGCGGCACACATTTTTAGTGTCCCGATGCAGGGATATTGTTAAAATTATAGGGTTGCGGTGCTGAGTGATGATACTCATTGAAAGCAGGGTAAGCGGCGCCCCGATAAAATGATTTTGTCGAAGCTACAATGCAGGATATCGAGGTAGTGAGCGCATGCGGACGGATCGGTGCGTCGGTGCGGCACACAATTTTAGTGCCGACGCAGGGGATTTTTAAAGATTATAGGTTGCGGTGAGAGTGAATTCATGAAAAAGGTAAAGGGGGCGCGACAAAAATGTTTTTTGTGAGTGGCCTATTCTAAGACGGTGCGGTGCGGTGCGGCGTCGATGCGGTCGGGTGGTGGTGTGCGTTCTGTGCTGTGGTGCGGTTGGTCGGTGGTGCACACATTAGTGTCCGATGCAGATATTAAAAATTATAGGTTGGGCAGAGGATTACTCATGAAACATGGTAAAGGACGGGGTGATAAAATTATTTTTGTTTGTGAGTGGTGCGCTACTGAGGCGGGGGGCGGTAACTTTGGGTGCGGTCCGGTGCCACCACATTTAGTGTCCGATGTAGGTATTCTAAATTTGAGGTCGGGTGCAAGGTGAAACTCATGGAAGACAGAGTAAAGCGGCGACAAAAGGATTTTTGTGATTGGTGTTTTTTTCTGTTGCGCGGTGCGGTCCGTGCGGTGCGGTGTGGTGGGTGGTGCTCTCATTTTGGTGCACAAATTTTAGTCCGATGCAAGATATTTTAAAAATTATAGGGTTGCGGTGCAGAGTGAACTCATGAACGGTAAACAGGGGCGGACAAAATATTTTTGTGATGTGATGCATTCTGAAGCGTGCCGTGCGGTGAAATGCGGTGCGGTGCAGTGGGTGGGTCGGTCGGTCGTCGGTGAAACACATTTTAGTGTCCATGAGGATATTTTACAATAAGGTGTGGGAGTGTTCATGTGAAAGGGTAAGGGGGGAAATTTTTGTGGTGTGTATGGGGGTGGGATTGGGGTCGGTGGCTGGATATTATGAGGTATTGGAGATAAAGCTGGGAATTCAGGGAGGATGAGATGTTGGATCAAATATGGATGCGCGATGATGTGTTTTTAATGCTATCATAGTTGTAAAGTCTGAATGTTGTGAGCGGGGTGGTGGTTGTGGTGGGTGGAGGGGGGGGTGATTGGGTGGTTGTGGGTGGTGTTGTGTTGTTGTGTGGTATGGTAGGTGGTATGGATGGGGCATGGAGTGTTTGGTTTGGAGTTGGTTGGTGTGTGGTTGTTTACTGCGAGTCATAGGTGGAGACGTGGGTGGATTTTGATTACTTCTTTAGTGGTATTACTGTGGAGAGGAGGGTGGTGATGAGGTATCTGGGGGGCATGGGGACAGATGGAGGTTGGGATTTTTATTTGTTGGTTGAGATTTTTGTTTTGTTTTTATTTTTGGTGGGGTTTTTCGGTGTAGGAAATGATGTTGTGTAGGTTTGGAGGTGGTGGCGACATGTGGTAGGCGAGTATGCAGTTACGCGCCAGGCCCCCGGCCGGGGCGGCCCCTCTTCTTCTCTCCGCTTGCTGTGTCGCCGGTCCCTGCCCTCGGTCTCCTGCTTCCTCTGCCCCGTTGGGTCCTTTCCGGTTTCCCGCTTGCGCCCCCTCGTCTGCGTGCCCCCGCCCCGGCGCCGCCGTCCTGTCCCCGCTTCTCTTCCCTCGCCTTCTGCCGCGCCCTGGCCGCGGCCTCAGCCGGGCCCTTGCCGTCGCCTCCTCCCGGCTCTGCCCTCCGGGCCCGGTTGGTCGTTCCTCCTTGCCCCGTTTGCCGGCTTTCCGCCCTTCCGCGCTGGTCCCTCGTTTGTTGTCCTCCTGGTCCTCCCCCGCCGGCCCCTCCCTGGTCTGGGTCGCCCCTCGTCCGCGGTCCGCGTGCCCCGGTTCCCGCTCTCGGGCCTCCCTGGCGCCGGCGGGCCCGTGCCCCCTGATGCCTCCCGCCTCCCTTCCGGGGCGCCCGCCCTGCCCTCCGCGGTCCTGTGGGCCTGGCGTCTGACCGGTGGTGTGTCCTGGAGCGCCGTGTTCTCCGCCCCCATTCTGCGCCGCGTCCCCGTGGTCGCCCCATTCCCCGGCCCGGTGCGTCGTTGGCGGCCCTTCTTGACTTTCCTTGGTTGGGCGTCGTCTTGCTCCCGTCGCTTGCGCCGTGTCCGCTTTCCGCCCTGCCTCCCGCTGGCCCGCGTGGTGGGGGGGGGCGGGGGTTTCGGTTGTCGCCTTGTCGCGTCTCCGGCTCTGTGTGGGCGCTCGCCCGGCGTTCCCTTCTTTCGGTGTCCCCTCTGGCGCTGCAGTCCTCGCCTCCGTTCCCACCCCGGTCTGGCCCGGGGGCGGCCGCTTCGCTGTTAGTCAGCCTTTCCGTCGATCTGCCCCCTTGACGGGCTCGCGTCCCCTGCCCCGCGTTGCCGCCTTCCGCCGGCCTGCGCACTGGCTTCCTGGCGCTGGCTTGTTGCCGCCCGCTGGCGCGCGTCCGTGTGTCTGCTTTCGGCCCGCGGCCGGTGCCTTCGCTCTCCGGTCCTTGGGCTCCCCGCCCGCCTCCCTCGCGTTTTGTTGCCCTCTGCCGCGGGTTCGAGCCTGGCGCCGGTTGCCGCGTCGGGTTCTTTGTGGTCCCGCCCCTTCCCGGCCCGCCGCCGTTTCCCCCCCACCCGCTCACCATTCGCCGCGCTCGCCCCCCGCGTGCGCTCCGGCCGCCGTGTTTCTCCCCTGCTGTTGCCGTCCCTCTCCTCCCTCCTCCGAGCCCGGCGCCCTCGGGCGTCGGTCCTCGGCGTCCGGGCGGGGCCCGCCCGTCCCGCTTCCCCCCCTCCGCCCCCGCCCTCCCCTTCGCTCGATCACGCGCCCGCGCTCCCCTTCCCCTGCGGCCGCCCGCGCCCCCCTCCGGTTTTCCCTCGTGCTCTCCTTTGCCGCCCCCCCTGCTTGGGCCCCTGTGGCCTCCGCCCGCGGCCGGCCCTCGCCGCCCCTTGCTCGCGCCCCGTTCGCTTGGCCTACACCGCAGTCACGTTTCGGGCCTCCTCTGCGGTACTGGCTGCTACACGTGTTTTCTTTCCGCCCCTGTTTGCCGTCCGGGGGAGCTTTTCGCGCGCATTCCGGGGCGGCCCGCCTACCGTCGTCCCTCACCCCTTTGCCTCCAACCTTCCCGGCTCCTGCTCATATCTTTGTCCCTTGTCGCTCCTTTCGGTCTCTTCCTTCTAGTCATTCCGCCTTCGTCCCTCTCACTCGCGCCATCCCCGCCCACTCATTTCGTTGTCCCCCTCTCCCCTTCTTTGTAGCCACCTTTTACATATCGGAAACGCGGTTTGGACTCCACATCCCCTCCTGTACACAGAGGTCCGGCCCCTTCTTCTGCGTGCTGGTGCTGTCTCTCTGTCGCGTCCGCCTTTCGGCCGCGCTCGCTCTGGGTCAATCTGCCTTTTCCACGCGGTCACGCCCTGGCTCTTTCGGTCCGCCCTCGTCCATATACATACTTGGTTCCTCGTCCTGCCTCCTGCTCCTCCGGCTGCCCTGTCCTGGTTGGCCTCGTCGCCGCTCGCTGTCTGCTCTCTGCCTCGTCGTCCGTACCTTAGTCTCCTCTCGTCTCCACATACAGCATATCCAATAGCAGTCGAATACGAGATACAGGAGACGACTGACCCATATCAGTTACAGCGTTCGACCGTCCTCTCTCGCTTCGCTTCCGGTTCTCGTGCTTTGCGTTCGTCCGCGCCGCTCCCGGCTCGCTGCTCTTCATACATACAACATCAGTCTCTCCTCTTCTTGCTTCCCCTTCTCTTGTGCTCCCCCGCTCTACTCGTCTCTCTCTCCTCCATACATCATCTCTCTCGTCTCATCTCTCTCTCTCTCTCTCTCTCTCTCTCTCTCTCTCTCTCTCATCATACTTAACATCTACTCTCGTCTCTCCTCTCTCTCTCCTCTCTTCTCTCCTCTCTCTGTGGCGTCTGGTGGCCGGGGCCTGCGCCCCCCCTGCCGCCTCCCCGCCGCCCCGCCGGGCCGCCCCCCCCCTTCCCCTCGCGCCCCTGCTCCCTCTCTTTCCCCTCACTCTCGTCTTGCCGCCCTGCCGGTGGTTCTCCCGCCCTCCTCCCTCCTCCTCTTGGGCCCCCTGGCGTGCCTCGTGCCCCTGGCGTGGCCCCCCGCCCCCCTGCCCGCCTCCCTTTCTCCCCTGTTGTTCGCTCGTGGTCCGCCCTTTCCGTTGTGCCGCGTTCGTTTTCCCCCCCTGCTCCCCGCGGCCTTCCCCGGTCCCTTCCACGTTTCTTTCTGCTGGGCGCTGCCCTGCTCGGTTCGGTCTCCTGTCCCGCCTGTCCTGTGCTTCTCCCTGCCGGTGCCGCCCCCCTGCGCAGTACCGCGTCCCCGCCGTGGTCGCCGCCTTCTCCGTGGCTTTGCCTGTGTGGCCCCCCTGGCTTCTCCTCTGCCGCGCATTGCCCCCGTCCTTCCCGGTGCGCCGCGCGGGGTGTGCTCGCGGCCCGTTGTCCCTGGGGGCGTTCTGTGGCGTCTGGTGCCCGCGCGGGCTGCGCCCCCTGCCGGCCTCCCGCCTCCTTCTTTTAACATCCCTATTTCTCCTCCTGCTCCTCTTCCCCCTCCTCTCGTCTCTCCGCTCCTGCAGGTGGTTCTCCGTCCCCCTCCCTTCCCTCCCTTTCCCCTCTCTCTCTCTCTTCCCGTCTCTCTCTGTCTCTCTCTCTCTCTCTCATCTCGTCTCTCTCGCTCTGCTCTCTCTCTTCTCTCGTCTCCCTCTCTCTGTCGTCTCCTCCTCCTATCGGCTCTCTCGCTCTCTCGTCGGCGGTCTCGTCTCTCTTTCTTTCTTTCTTTCTTATCTTTCTTTCTCTCTTCCCCTTCCTCTTGCCCCCCCGCTTGGCGGTCCCGCGTGGCTTGTCGCCGCGCCTCGGGCCCGCCCCGCCTCGGCGCCCGCTGCCCCCCGTCGCCCCGCCCGGCCCCGCCTTCCGCCCTTCCTCGTCCCCACTTCGTGCGCCGCTCGTCCCCGGCCGCGCCCCTCCCCCCTCGCGCCTCCTGGGCCCGGCGCCGGCCCCTCCTCGTGGTCCCTCGTCCTGCTTCCGGGGTCCTCGCCCCTGGACCCGTGTGGGCCCCCCATGCCCCCTCCCCCCGCCAGCCGCCCGTTCGCTCTCCTCTCCTGCCCCCTTTGCTTCGTCGCCTCTGCCCGCCTCGCCTTATCTGCTCCTTCGCGCGCCTTCGTCTTCCCCGCCATCACCATTCCACCGTTTCTCTTACGGGTCTCCCCGGCCGGTCGGTTTCCCCCCCCCTCCCCTCTCGCCTGGCCGCTTTCCCGTTCCACCCCCCGCTCCTCTCCTTCTCCTTGTCCGCCTGCCCCCCCCTCTCCCCCTCCTTTCTTTCTCCTTTTTTTTTTCCCCCTTTTTCCCCCCCCCCCCTCTCTCCTCCCTTCCTTCCTCTCTTTCTCCCTTCTCTCCCATCGCCCCCCGCTAGTCCCTCCGCTTGTCCCTCTGCACCCCTTGCCCTTTGCCTCTCCTTCTTCTTCCCGCCCTCGTTCCTCCTCCCTCCCTCCCCCCCGGTCCCCCCTCCCCTCCTGTCCGCCCTCGCCCCCTCCGCCTTGGTCGCTTTGCACTTCCCCCCCGCTTTCCTGTGCGCCCGCCGGCCCCTTCCTTGCCCTTCCCCCTTTCCTCCTCCCTCTGCCTCGTCCGTTCCCTTCTCCTCCCCCCTCCCCTCCATCTTCCCCTCCGCCCTTTGTTCTCGCTGCTCCCCTCCTACCCTCCCTTCCCCCTGTGCGTGTCCTCCGCATCCCCCTCCCCTTCCTCTTCTCCCCGTATTCCTTTCCCGCCCTCCTTTTCCGCCCCCGGCCCCCCTCTCTCTCCCCCTCCGTCTCCCTCTCTCCGCTTCGCCCCCGCGCCCCTCCTCCTCCGCCCTCTCCTCGGTAGGGCCCCGCCTCCCCTCCCCTCCCTTCTCCCCCCTTCTCCCCTTTCCTGCCCCTCTCCCCTTCTTTCTCCCCCCATCCTCTCCCTTGCCTCCCCGGCGCCCTCCCCACCCTGTCTTCCTCACCGCGTCTTCCTCTCCCCCCCTCCCCGGCCTTGCCGCCCCTGTTCTTCTTTCCCCCGCTTGTCCCTCTCGTCCTACTCCTTTTGCTTCACTTCCGCCGCCTCCCCCCCCCCATCTCTCCCTCACCTGCCTCTCCATTCCCTTTCTACTCCCTCTCGACGTCTGTTTGCCCCTTCCTCCCCCTCACCTCCACCTTTCTTCCTTCTTCTCCCTCTCTTTCCTCCTTCCTTTTGTTTTCGCCTGTGCCCGCTTTTGATCCCCCCCCTCCTCTCGCACTCTCCTCCCCGCAGGCCGTTGTTCTTGCGCCGCCCTCCGCTCTCCGTCCTCGCCGCCCTCTGTTCGCCCACGCCCTCCACACGCGCCTCTCCGTTCCTCCCTCCCCTCCGTCCCTTCTTCCCCTCTCCTTTCTCCCGTTCCCTTTCTCCCTTCCCTGCTGTCTTCCGGGTCTCTTCCCGTCTCTCCTCCACCTCCCTTGGCCCTACTCCCTCTCTCTCCCGCTTTTCTTCCACCCCTCCCCGCCTCCCCCTCACTCCTGCTCCCCTCCGTTCTTGCTCCTTTCCCCGTCCTGTTCCTCTCTCGCCGTGCCGATTTCCAACTTCTTACCCACCTTTTTCCGTCTCGCCCCTATCCCTCCTCCTTCCTCCTCCCCTCCTCCCCCTCACTCCTCTTCCTTCTTGCACCCCTCCCCCCCCCCCCTTCCTCTCCCGCTCTTCCTGTCCTGGTTTCCTCTTTGTGCCGCTGCTTTCTCGCCGTGTTTTTTCCCCCCTCCTCTCCCCCCGTCCTTCCTCCGTTCCCCACCCCGCCCCACTCCCTCTTCATCTCTTCTCCGCCGCTTCCCCTTCTTGCTCACCCTTCTTCCCTCTTGTCGCGCTTCCTTTCCCGCCGCGCATATCCTCTTGCCCCTTGTCCGTCCCGCGCTTCCTTCGTCGCCTCCTCTCCACCTCTGTCCTTTCCCTCTTGTGTTTGCTCCTCCGTACTCCACCTTTTCGTCTTGTCTTTTTTCCTCCTTCATCTCGCTTCCCACGCACTCTTTCTTTTGCGTCTTCTCCTTTGCTTTTCGTCCTTCCCCGCTTCTTTTGTTCCCTTTCCCCGCCTTTCCTCCCCTTCTTCCTCTGCCCCGCGACCTCCCTGTTTGCCCCTTCTTCCACTTCCTCCTGTTCGCGCCCTCCCCCTCGCTTCCTTTGCCCTCCTCCCTTGCTTCCTCGCTTTGCCCCCACGATTTGTTCCGTCTCCCCTTGTTCCCACTGTCCCCCGTTTTCCTCGCGGCGCTGCTCTCCCTACTTACTCTTCTTCTCTTTTCTCCCTTCCCTTGCTCCCTCTTCCTTTCTCACCTTCCTTCCTTATCGTCTCCCCTTCCTCTCCATCCACAGCCCCCTCCCTTACCTTTTCCTCGCCCCCTCCTGCTCCGCTCCTCCCTTCCCTCCCCCCTCCCCCCCTCCCCTCCCCACCCTACCTTCCCCCTCTCCTTCTTCCCCCCTCCACTTTCCATCCTGCCTTTTCGACCTTCGACTCCCCTCTCTCCTCCCCCCCCTCTCGTGCTCCTTTGGACTCCTGCTCGGTGTTTTCCACGCCGTCTATCCTCTCCCCCCCTACCGTCTCTCTTCCCCGCAACTCCTCCCATTCTCTCCCCTCTCTCTCTTTTCTCCCGCCCCCACCCCCCATAACTGTTTTCCCCTTTTTGCTCCCCTTCCCCATTACCCCCCCCCTCTCCCTGCTGCCCCTCCTCCTCCCCCCCCCTCCCGCCCTCCTTCACGCGTTCTCCCCCCCCTCGTCCTTGCTTCCCCGTTTCCCTCGCTGACCCCTCCGTTCCCCCCCTCCTTGCCTTCTTTTTCCACCTTCCCTTACCCTTCGCTTCTCGGCCGCTCCCCCCTCCCGTCTACCCCTACCGGCTTCCTCGCCCCCGTCCTCCTCCCCACTTGCCCCTCCTCTCGTTCCTCATTCTCCTTCTTCTTTCGCCCCCCCGCCCGCCCCCCTTTCCCCTCCCGGCCCGTCCTGTTCCCCTTTCCTTTCGACTCTCGTTGTTTCCCGTCACCCGCGGCGGCCGCGCGCCCCTCCCCTGTTGCGCTTGCTCCCTCCTCCTCCCCTCTCTCCTCTGTCTCCTCCTCCTTTCTTCGCTCTGACACTTCGCCTGTCCCCCCCGCTTACTCCCGTTTCGCCCGCCTAGCCGGCCGTTTTACGGCGCTCCGCCCTTCTCCGACGGCCTGCCTTCGCCACTTCCTGCCCGCCTCGCTGTCGTTTCGGGCCCGCCCCCCCCCTCCACCCGTCCCTGTCGCGCTCGCTCCGCCCCGCCGGCCATATTAGCTGTGGGCCCTTCTTTCTCCCCCCCCACTCTCTCTCTCTCGTCTACCTCTCTCTCTCTCTCTACTTCTCTCTCTCTACTACTCTCTCTCTTCTCTCTCTCTTCTCTCTCTAGCCTTCCCCCCCCTCCGTGGACTTCCCGCCTCCCTTTGCCTCTGTGGCCTCTCCCCTCTCTCCCTCTCCCCCTCCCTTTTGTGCCTCTTGTCTGCGCCTGATTCCGCGTGGCTCCGCCTTCCTCCTCTCCCCTTTTCCTGTAACTCCCCTTCTCCCTTCTTTCCTCCTTTCCGTCTGCCGGGTGGGCCGTGGTGTGCCTCTGTCCACTTACTCCCTGCCTGTCACACACCGTCTCGTGCATCTCGCCTCTCGCTCCCTTGCCGCTGGTTCTGTGGCTCACCCCTCTTTTGCCTTTCTCCTACACCTCCTTTGTGCTTTCTGCTCCTGTTCTCACTCCTCGCCCGCTTTTCCCTCCTTCTTTTGGCACTCTCTTTCCTCCTTCTCCCGCGCCTGTTATCTCTCTCTGCCCCCCTGAGGTCTCTACATTTAGGGGCTTTCCACATGTACCCCCTGCCGGTTTGGGGTCCTCTCCTGCCGCCGATTTCGGTGGGGGCGGCCGGCCGATCCTTCAGCCTTCATCCACGCTCTGGCGCTCCCCTCCTTCCACGCCCCGCCACCCCTTCCGGCTCGTCCTCACCCTTCTTGCCCCCCTGCCCCTTGTTTCACCCCCTCGTCCTCTCTTCCCCTCCCCCCCCTTCGCTCCTCTTGGTCCCTCTGCCCCCCCCCTTCTCTCTCTTCCTTTTTCTCCTTTCTTCCCCCCGCGTCCCTCCCTGCCGGGCTCGCTCTTTTTTCTGGCCCTTTTGCTCGGGGCGCGACTTGGGGGCCTTGCGTTGCTTCTCCGCTTTCACTCTCCTTGGCTGCCTGCTTTGTCTCTGCTGCCGCTTCGCCTTCATGCCGGCTCCGGTGGGACGCTGTCCTCGTTTGCTGGGCTGACCGCACGGTTTTCCTTCCTTCTTCGCCTCCCTCTTTCTCTCCTCCTCCTCCCTGGTTCGCTCGTGCTTGTTCTCTGGCCACTTCCGGCCTCTGCGCCGCGGCGTCTCGGGCGTGGCCCCGCTTCTCGTTCTTGCTCTCACCTCTCGCTCCTTTCCTTCCGCTCGACCTCGTTGCCGGACTCCTCGTTCGCCGAGCCCACGCGGGCTTTCCTCCACCCGCCCGTGCGCTACCCTCCATGGTACTCCTACCCTGCCTCACTCTTTCTGGCCTTCTTTGCCCCCCTCCTCTCTACACTCCTACTGTACACTCTGACCTTTCCTCCTCTTCTTCGCTCTGATGGTTCTGTCGCTAACTCTCCAACTGAAAGGCCGATCTCTTCGGCCCCTATTTTCCTCTAACTCCAACCTGGACGATTCTGGGCATTTCCCTCTCCTCCTTCTTAACTGCCTCTCAGGTGTCCTGTCCTATTGTGCCTTTGCCTGTTGATTACATTTGATGGGTTGCATGGGCTCTTGAGATCTATGAACGTTTAGGAAGGCGGGTGGGCCCGGATGGCATTCCTCCGCCGAGTTTTGAGGGAATGTGGTTACGTGCTGACTCCGCCCCTCGGTTCAAACTATATTCTCATATGTCTGCATACTAGCAACTTTCCCTCAGTGTTTGGAAGCACGCACATTATGATGCAACCTATTGCGAAAAAAAGGAAGCCGCTCTAATCCTTCTAACTATCGCCCTATAGCTCTCACGTTGTATTCTATCTTCTAAGATCTTTGAAGACCCTTCTTCACAACTGTCACTTCTTAGACATCTGGAATCCTCATTCTCTTCTTTCCGATCGCCAGTATGGCTTTCGGCGTTCAAGGTCTACTGGCGATATACTTTCCTATTTAGAGCCGATTTATGGTTTTCCGCTCTTAGAACTAACGGGGAGACTTGCGTGTGGCGCTTGACATATCGCAAAGCCATTCTTGACCGGGTTTGGGCAGCGTCACTAGCTCCTCGCAAGCTCCTCCTTTGGGGTTTCCTCCTTCTCTTTGCTTACTTATGTCCTAGCTAATTCACACTGTGTTCGACGGAGTCGCGGTCAAAATGCCTATCGGCTGTGGTTGTGGAAGGCGACTTCTTCTTCCTTATTTCTGTCAATAGTCGGTGTCCTCAGGGTTCCTGGTATGTATCTCCTAATTTATTCCTACTTTTCTATTCATTAGTGATCTTCTATCCTGCACATCTAACTCTATCCCACTCATATGCCGATGACTCTGAGCCCTTCATGTCTTCACTCATTTCAAATTCTGCTCCCTCTTTTACTTCTAGAATTACATCTCGTCTTTAATCTTTCCGATTTAATTCTCGCTGATCTGGATAGAATTTCCGATTGGGTCGTCTCAAACTTTTTAAAATTTAAAATTCTTTAAAAACTCAACTTCTACAATCTCCCTCTCTAAGAAACCTCTAAAACACTTTCCTATCTCTTTCGACGGTTCTCCTCGTCTCTCCTGTTGACAATTAAAACAACATCCTTGGCCTCACCATAAACAAAAAATGTCTTGGAAACCTCAACATCACAACGGTTGCTGGGGCGCTCACAGAAACTGGGGAGTTTTTGTTTTTTAGACTGTCGAGACTATTTTTCCTCCTTCTCATTACTCCAGCTATACAAGGGTCTCATCCGCCCTATGTAGTGGAGTAGCTGTTCTCAATATCCCTGGGGGGGCTCTGGTATTTTCAGCCCGGCCTTTGGACAGGGTCGAGTCAAAAGCGCAAAAGGCTTATAAACTGTTCTGTACTTTCGACTTTCACTTGAACCCTTCTATCCTCTGGCGGCGAGATGTTTGGTGGCCTTTATCTCTTTTCTATAGGTATCGTAGCGGCAAGGTGTTCGAGGGAATTACCCAACTCGCGTACCACGCAACCTTTACGTCGCCCTCGGTAGCGAAAGGGGTGGCTGGTGTCTGTGCTCACGAGTTTTGTGTAAGATATTGGTTTAACTGGCCAGGCTGTTCCGCAGCGGTGCTTCCTTCTTTCCCTGCCACCGTCTGTTTCTTGTGAACTCTCTTACCATCTTCTGTGTTTCCATGCTGAATTTAATCTCACCTCACTTTAAAGTGCGTCTGTGCTCATCTGCGGTAATTTGCGCTAGCGGATGCAATTTTGGCGTGTAACACACCCCCTCCCTGAAATAGAACTCCTGCCCGTGAGTGGTGGTGGAAAAAAGAAAAATATATTAATTATATATAATTATATATATATATATATTATATATATATATTATATATATATATATATAATATTATATATATATATACTATATATATTAGTATATATATATATAATAGTATATATATAATTATGTATAGTTATGTATAGTATATAATTTAAAAATTATATATAATAGTATATATATATATATATATATATAAATATATATATAGTATATATATATAGTATATATAGTATATATATATATAATATATATATTAATATAATATATATATATAATATATATATATATTATATATATATATATATATAATAATATATATATATATATAGTTATATATTATAATATATAATTATATAGTATTATAATATAATAAATAAAAATATATATATATAATATATATATATTATATATATATAGTATTATATATATATATATATATATACATATATATATATATATATATATATATAATATAAATATATATATATATACTATATATATATATAGTATATATATTATATATATAACACTTACGTAGGCCGTAGCCCGACGTTAGTACTTAGTAAGTTAGGGGTATTAAAGGAGTAAGTTTAAAGGAATCCGTATACGACGAGTTTTCTTCCTCGCATACAAGTCTACTGTTTTTTTTTCTAAGAAAATCCTCAGTTGAATCTCAGACCGCCTGCGATGACTTATATTATAGCAATCCATGTTAAGGTTTCTGGCAGCAGTTCTTTATCTTGTCATGAATTAGGTTTCGGTTATAGTACTGGAACGATCTTTTACCGAGGTTGTCGTTACAAGAATGAAGATGTAAGGATTTCACAGAGCTTTTGTAAATCGCAATATCCCACGTCCGCTTCCAATATTTTCGACAATAGGACTTTCATCTGCTTTCAGATATTTCGGTTTCGAGCATGGAATTAAATAAAAATTGAAGGATTTCAGGTCAAGCCTAGTAAACACTCGCATTAAGCAATCGGAAATCTGTCAGCAAAAATTTGTCTAAACTTCAATAATCAGGTTAAATTTGTTAATGAACTGAAACGTCTCAAAGCGCTAGCAAATATCATTAATATCAATTGATTTGTCGTTGAAACCTTTCTCCAATTTCTTCGATTACACTAAATCGCAAGTAATATCTTCACCCCTTATAAATGCCATTTTTCTTATCTTGCACAAGCAATCAGAGCGCACTTTCCAAGATGCAGAACGTTCTGCCATTATTCTTACACGACAACCGTTTTTTTTGTAAGTATAAATTGAACGTCCCCACACTGTTTGGCAATATTTGGCAGGTGCAACTTGGTTCCAGGAATTGAGGGGGGATGACTTGGTCATATAAACGTCGCTTCTTTTGCAAAGCCTTGCCTAAGATAAGGGAGTGGCACTAGGAGTTTCATTCATTACATAACGTAAACAAGGAAACTCTCAATTTCTGATTTCCAGCAAAGATTGCCCCCTGCAAGTGATGCAAGGTCTGTCCTTCTTTGTGGATATGCTCCCATGCTATCAAATTGACTTTAAAGCTCCTGAAGACAGCATTCACTGGTCTTATAATGAGATATACCATCTCACTTCAATCATCCTGGAATCTTGAGGATTGGATCATTGATTAACGATTGAATATCATGCAAAATATTCTTTTTTTGGGCGACTTGCTAAACAGATTGTAAATGTGTCTTTCAAAATAATAAAAAAAACTTTGGCCTTCTGCTTTTTAATTTCTGCATGAAGGCATGCTGCCATGGACAATAATATGTGCTCCTACAGTGTATATAGATGAACTTCTTTGTTTGCCTTTTCTGAAGCCTTTTTCTTACCCCTCCAACTTTTCCAGCTATATTAGAAGACCATTCAATCCAAGAAGCAATAATGTTGCTATATTACATCTTAAATCAAGATCAGTCGCTGTCCTTATGCAATAGCATATTGCAATAGTTTCTGCTTTTCCATTGAATAGTTTTAAGGTACAATTGATAAGAAGCGTTTTCTAACGGGTTTTTACACCTCCACTACTCAACACACTTATACTCCAGCTCCCTTTCATTTCTTAAAGAAGTGCTCTCATGTGCTAAAAGAGGACTTCTTGTTTTTCAATGTTTTTTTCAACTCATCTTTCAAACTTGTTTCGCCCATATGTAACAAGTTCACCGGCAAGTGTTCTTATGCGTGCTGTAATTCGAACCTAATCACTGTCTGATCACTTCTCTCCAATGTTTTAAAATCATCATTCAAATTTGCTCAAAAATACTTCAATCAAACCTCGTGATTTAAATATAAAAAGAGAAGCACGGTTTACCAAAAAATTACAAACCCACCTTGTAAGTCTTTTGTGATTCTTTCCCTATTTAAGTCTCTTTCACTTTAACTCTACTGAACAATTTGAGCGTGAATATCGGTTTATTCATAGCCTGTCTCCTGAGGTTTTCGCATTTTCTACACTTATAGTGGTGAGCTGAAAGAAGGTGTTCATGCTTCTTAATTTCCCAATTTTTGTGTTCCTAAGCTTATTTTGAAAGATTGGGAAATGGAACTATGAACTATGACGGGAATACTACCACCACCACGTACTTTTGTAGACATTTGACCATGATATTGTTTCATGAAAATTTGGCACAAGTTTCAACAGATGCATCCTCTGTTTTTCTTCAGCTGTAATAGCCAATAGTAGTTTCTGTTCCCATTGCGTTTATTGCATCTAGCGTTGTTTGTCAGAACGATTTATGCGGATGTAAGCTGGATTGCATCCTGCTAGTCTTTATTTATTACAGACATTCTTTATACTCGATGTAAGGTTTAATTGTGAAATTGATACGTTTGCGGCGTTTCTCTCGGTTTTTTTTGTACTAGGTCCTGCTGGCTGCGCTAGCTAAAATGGTTGTCTATTGTACGTTCTCGCTATGATCGCCGAAAAGAAGAGGTACCTATTAAAAGTTAAAGAAAATGACACACACACACACATCACACACACATACACCACCACACACTATATATAATTGATATATATATTATATATAATCTACTATATATATATATAGTATATATATATATAGTATAATATATATATATATATATATATACTATATATATATATATATATATATTATATATAATTATAGCTATTCAGAACTGGGCGTTGCGCCCCCGAGTTGCGCCTATGGCGCACTATCAATTTGTAGCGCAAAGGCGCAACAATTTTTAAACAGGTGGACTAAGCAAGGCGCACAGCCAATTCTATGCGCCTATAGCCGCGCCTATGATGAGGAAGCAAAGCCATTTTGTTTTGTATACCGCTTAAAAAAGTTAGAAACCTTAGAAAGCGTGGCAACAACTATCATCTGAGAACAACCAGTGTAAAAACTATATATATATATGATTGAGTATACATATATATATAGTTATATATTATGAGTATAAGTAGTATAGGTATAATATAGTCATATAGGTATATGGAATATCATATAGTAGTATATTATACAATAGTAGTAGTATATATATATATATATATATATATATATATACTACGTATAATTATAATATAGTATATATAATAGTATATATAGAAACTAGTTTAGTAGTTCTTAACTACAAATAAATTGGCACAAACGTTATGGCTCTGAAAATGTGTTTCAGAACTTCTTCCAAGCGCTCGTGCTGAACCTCACTGGGAAGAAACATGACAAAACAAGGGCAATGGAGGAGGAAGATGACGTGTAGAAATTAGTTTCGGTGTTTTAATTACAAAGAATTCAATAAATGTGTTTTTTTACTTCCTTATCAAAGAGCCATGCTTTTATTATCGCAGTAAAGTTTACTTTGCAAATAGAAATTTAGCAAACAGCCACCGGCCGGCGAAAGTCGCAGGCGCACAAGGCGAATAGGCGCTGATAAGTGAGACAGAAAATATAGGCAATACGAGCCGCTAGGGCGCACTAGGTCGCGGCGGCGAGATAAGCGGCAGGCGCACATCAAAGAAAATTAATAGGCGTGCCCAGCTCTGATAATAATATATATATAGTTATATAATGTTATATTAGTAAATATAATATTAATAGTATATATAAGTGATATATATATAATATATATATAACGCCTTATTATTTTAGTACCGCATTTAATTATATAGTAGTATATATATATATATATAATATATATAATATATAATATATATATAGTATAGGCTGATTTCAATCTTTCGTCTCGATCACATCATCATATTTATTTTTGAACAATCATCGATTCTCTTCTTAGTTCTTTTCAACGAAATTCTTCTCAGCGTTCAATAAATAGAACAAAATAGCCTTATTTTCGGATTTTTTGACCTTGTAGGTTTGATGTCTCAGCTTGTCGCTGTGCAACACTTAAATTTTAAAGATTTATTTATTTAGTGACTTTTAAAATAATTAATTTAATGGTCATTTAATACATATTTATAATGAAGAATGGCCTTTTAAAAGCCTTCCTACAGCATTTCACTTGGCATTTTACAGAGACACACAAGCAGGTAAATATATATGGCAAAATTTTTAAGGAAAATAGGTACATTTTTTTATATTCTAATGACAAAAGATTCAAACTAAGCTACGGGCAAGTAAATCACTAACTATTATATATATATATATATATTATAATATAATATATAAATATATATATATATAATATATATATATAATATGATGATATATATAAATATATACATAATTATATATATATATATGATATATTCACATTGGCAAATAATAGGAGGGTCTCGCTCGAAGCCCCCTCAAAAGGAGTTTAACCCTTTTTAGCGGGCTCGAGCCGATGGGGGAAACGGAGGGGGGGATGTTCATATCCGGGGGGATGGTCGGAAGGAACCCCCGCGAGCACCGCAAAGACCAAAAAGAGCGGGGGTTCCGGAGACATTGCGCCCGGAGGGGGGAATTGTCCCATCCCCGTAGTCCGACCTACGAGCCCGAGAGGACCCGACTCCTGACCATCGGGGTGGTCTACCGTGGGTGAATTCAGTCGTTAGTTTTTAAACAACCCCTAACACTCGGGCGCCCTAATTTTTTTGCGGTCAAAGTCCTTTTTTTTTTCAGTGCCATGGCATATGCAACAGATGTGGTAAGTGCCTTACTGTAGGTGGCTGTTGTTTACTATCTAGTTACATGATGTCAGCTTTAGACACTAACCATATAGTTATATATACGCATATATATATATAATATACTAATATATAATATGAATATATATATATATAATATAATATAATTCGAATTATAGGTCGATATAAGTTCGAACTATATAAGTCGAATATCGAAGCTCAGACGAAAAAATTTGAATTTTACCATATATATATAATATATATATATATTATATTATAATATATATATATATAATATAATATATATATATATATACATATATATTATTAAATTATATATAGTATATATAATAGTATATATATATATATTATATATATATATTTATATCATTTTTGTTTTTGTGATTCCAATTTAATAGTTTCTCTTACTGCTGGTTTCCAGCGTTCAGTTAATGAGTTTTTATCATAATTCGATCAGAATTTTGAGAAAATGCTCAACGCTTGCAAAAAGTCGTGTAAATGTACTTTTTTTGGAAATAACAAGTTAGTAGAATGGCCCTGTAAGAATGGTAACTTTTGTTCTTAGTGGAACTTTAAAGGAATGCAGGTCACGTCAATGGAGGCCGCCACTTCGCAAAAATTGCAACAATGTGATGACAGACATCAAAATAAGAAATACTTGACTGACCCAAAGATCTATACAATAATAAATATATATATATATATATATATATATATATATATATATATATTTATATATATATATTAATATAATATATAATATATATATATATATATATATATAGTATAGTATATATATATAATAGTATATATATATATATATAATATAATAGTATATATATATATATATATATATATATACTATATATATATATATATATAATATATAGTTTAATATATATATATATATATATATATATATATTATATATATATAAGTACAGTTATAATCTATACTGAGTAAATATATAATATAGTATATATATAGTATATATAAATATATATATATATTATATATATATATATAATATAAGTACGAGTATATATAGTGATATATATAGATATATATAGCCTTATCATAGTTTTAGAATTTGCATATAAATTTGTTTTCACTAATTAAAAAGCTTCCAACTTCGTAAATAGAACTTCTTTACTTACATAATATGGGATATAAATTGCACAGTACAAAAAAATAATAACTAAATCTTTCTCCTTAACGCTTCCAAGCTTCGTGGAGGCACTCCCTCCACCTCTGTCCGGGATCGTCAGTAGAGAAGAGAGCAAGAATGGTGATCGGTAAACCATCATGCCAGTTTGCCGGCGGGCGTTGGTTTGGCGCGACTTCCAAATTTCTTCTCTTTCAGTTAAGTTTTTAAATGGCTCGCGCATGACACAGATGATTTTAAGTTTTCATTAATTGCTTCGTCTATGAAATACTCTGACCCCTAAAACGTTTATATTGGTTTTGTATTTATTATTAATATAGGGATTCAATATCATTCTTTGATTTTGTGGTTTTTAACAGTTTTAATTATTTGGTTGTTTTCTATTTGTCGAATATATGTCCCTCAATTTAGCGAGTGGAGCCTATCTAATGGAGAGTTTCTAAGTGGAAGTGCTTATGTCCATATTATGCTGGTTTAATTCTCTTTTTACATTATTGTTTTTCACTAGTGTATTCTTTGTTGCAATGGACTTACACGGAATTGAATATAGTGCTGCCTATATTTTATTGTCCAATTTTAGTTTTAAGGTTAATTTACCTTTTAAGAGTACTATTGTATTTGGTTACTAAACTTAAATTTTCCGATTTGTAAGTTTATATCCCTTTTTTTTGAGATTTATTTTTGGTTTAATAAATTGGTAATTGCATGGAGTTTCATTATTTTCCTCATTAAAGATTTTTTTCGCTTTGTATTGTAAACGTGATAACATTAATGGTTTTAGGGTAGTTTTAAATGTATAAAGGTGCTTGTTAAACTGACCCTAAAAACCATAATTTATCCAAAGTTTTAAATAAAGCCCGAAAAAATCTTAATGAGGAAAATACTGAAGACACAAAACAGAACAATTTATTAAAACAAAAATATACACTGATAGTTAACACGGATTTAAAAAAGAATCGGAAAATTTAAGTTAGTTTTTGAGGAGGTTCGGACTCTTAAAAATTACTAAAACCTAAAATTGACAATAACAAAAACGCACGCAATAATAATTCAGAATTCCGTGTAAGTGTCCTGCGACAAAGAATACATAGGGAAAACAATAGTTTATGTAGCTCAAGAAGATAATATAACGCAGGCACGTAAATATGAGCATAAGCCCTTATCACTGAAACGCTCCATTACGGTAGCTCACACTCGCTAAATGAAGGGACATAGAATATCCGACATGAAAACTAACCAAAGTAATTAAACTGTTAAAGAACCAATTCAGAAAAAAATTCTAATGAAGCCTTATATAATAAGAAAAATACAAACAATATAAACAGAGACACCGAGGTAACTACTCCATAGACCGAAGCTTTATAAATGTAAAACTTTGAAAAGTCATGCACTGTGTTCATGCGCGAGATTAAAAACTTAAACCTGGAAGAGAGATAGAAAATATGAAGTCGCAACCAACCGCCGCGAAACATGGTGATGGATTATATCCGATGCACCTTCATTTTGTCTTTCTCTACTGACATCGACCGGACAGAGGTGGGAGGGAGTCTGCCACGAAGCTTTGGAAGCGTTAAAGGAGAAAGAATTTATTTTTATTTTTTGTACTGTGCACAATTATATATAATGATTATGTAATAAATTTTTTAAGAAAGTGGATTTTTAATTAGTGAAGATAATTGTGGGTAACATGAACATATACAGATATATAAGTGCGAAGTTTAATAGCATTAGCTTCCATATATATATATATATATATATATAAATATATATATATATATATGAATATATTATATATGTATATAATATATAATATATAGTATAACTATATATATAGTATATATATATATATATATATATATGAATATATATAATTATAAGTATAATATTAATAGTATATATATATATATAATAGTTATATATATATAGTATTATATATATATATATAGTAATATATAGATATATCATATATATATTATATACGGTATATATATATAATATATTATATATATTAATTATATATATACTATATATGATATAATTATATAATATATATATAATATATTTGTATATATGAGATCACATGGAAAAAGATAAGACACTAATAACTTTATATTAACTAAGGCACTCCTTACTAATAGGACCTTCTCCGAAGAAATTTAAACTCAGTATTACGCTATTCTTCTCACATAACGTTCTCTCAAGCGTTCACGAATAACAGTGAGTGCGGACTTCTCAGAA
>JABUQX010029059.1:40000-46630 GCA_015478945.1 Trachelipus rathkii
TTGCTAATTCACAGCAATTTATATAGAGAGGAAGTGATCGGATTAACGACGTATATCGAAGAAAGTGATAGTAAATTCATCAGATGGGTGAAGGAGCACGAAACAGGGAAAGCGATGAGAACATCTTTAACAGCCAAAAAAAGTGATTACCTACGGAATTATGATATCCCTAACGACGACCCAACAACAGAAGGAATGACAAAAAAGGAAAAGATGAAACACCTAAGAAATGACAGAAAAGCCAAGAGAAAAAATCATGAAAATTAATTGGAAGGACAGCAATTTGCAAAGGATACAAAATATCATAAACATGTGTATATAGGTAAAGAACAAATCGGATAGAAACAGTATGCAGGGGTAATCTAGAAAAGAAGATGAAAGAACAATTGTAGGGGCCACTAGGACTCAGCATTACGAACCAATTGGTTCAAGAGAGAGATAGAGAAGAAGAACATATCCAACAATGGCCGAATGTGTAAAGTATCTCCGGAAACAGTTAGCCATATATTATCAAGCTGTGACACACTTCTCGGTCGCAAGCACTACACCGAAAGACATAATACAATTAGTATTCAAATTAGATCCATTTTTAGAATTTGTGAAAAATACAAAATACCAATAGAAGCATCCAAATACTGGAACACAACTCCAAAACGCAATAGAAGAAATAACACGGCGCTAAGTATCTATACGCGATATAGCTTCCCACGATGTACAATGTAAGGAACATAAAAACCGGGATATTGTGTAAAAAGATACAAAGAGAAAGAAAGGCATAACATTATAGAGAGTAGGAATCCAATGGGACGGCAGAGTAATCAGCATATTGAAACTGGCAAAGGAAGTTAAGGTACCGCACAACTCTGAAATATTCATTACAGGAAGGTGGCAATGACATTGATAGAGCAGAGGTTATCCCTGTGTAATTGGAGAGTAATGGGGAGTGATAAAAAAGAAGCTGTAAATCATATATTAGATAAGACTACCTGGTGAAGTAACAACGTTGGAGATGAGCTCCATTATAATACGACAGAAGCGCCAGAATACTGATAATGGTTCTTGGTTAAAGAACCTGCCGGGACAAACCATATATGCGCTTGCCGAGGTTCGGCCCGCGCATTAAGTGGTAACCCTTAAGAAAAAAGGTGAATTAAAAAAAAAAAAACATTAAAAATTCGTTCAAAATGGCCTATTGCATTCCTATAAATTAATAGGAAAGGGAAGCCTAAAGATACACAATGCTTAAGCTTCACTGAATGAAATAAGAAAACATGATTACAATGAATGCGAATCAACATCAGAAGTGGAACAATGGTCTAGGTGGAAGAAAAAACGCAAAAGGATAATAGACAAAAATATTAAACAGAAGACAATATTCGAAGCAGAAAGTGTAGCCTAAACATTTAGTTCAGATATTTTAATGCATGGAAAGAATATAAGAAAATTCATTTTAATAGAATAGTTAAGGAAAAATCAATGGAGATACTCACGAGGGGACGATTGCGAGCAGCAGAAGAAGAAAGAGTGATTATAAGCTGCTGAGGATAAAGAATTAGGACATGAGATGCATGCGAAAGCATATAGAAATGGGAGAACATCAGCGACATAATGTTAAGATGTGTGAACGAAGACACAGAATCAGTCCCCTGCAACATTCTAGCAGGAATGTAGATCTTACATGAAAAAAACTATATCCACTGAAAGGCATATACACCATCTGCAATTATCCATTTTAAAATTGTGCGCAAAAGTAGAACAATCAGGATCGAAGCGGGTCAACTACTGGGAAAACACACTTCCCCGCAGAAATAGAAGAAATGAAGAGGTGCTTGCTAACTCTATTGATTCTGTCAATCCCAACGGATGTAGGAGTCACCCATAATAGACCAACATCGTAGTTAAGGACAAAAGGGATCAAAATGCTATATAATTAGAAGTGGGGATCCCAAATGATAATAACGTGGTGGCATATGAAATAGAAAAGGAGGTAAAATATCAAAAGAGCTACTAATAAATTAGAAGAGTGTGGAACACCAATGACATCGTGTTGATTCCAATAATAGTTGGAACGACGGGTGTAATAAAGAAGAGTCCTTCACATAAAACATCTGGAGAAGCTTCCCATACTGTCAACACACTGGAAATAGCGTAATGGTTGTTAGGAAAAAGCATAGGCATCTTGCGACTTGTGTTGGATTTTGGTAAAAATCTTTTGGAATGTCTTATGGTCAAGGTTGACCACGGACATCTAAGATCTAAATACCTATAGATCTCCGAAAAAAAAAAAAGAGGGAAGAAAAAAAAAAAAAATGAAATTATTTTAAAATGTTCTGAGTGCAGCTATGAATGTAATGCAATGAGATGCATGAGAATACACATGCTTAAGCATGTGCATTCGGGAATATAAAGTTATTAAATGTTCTGCAGTGGCAGTTATGAATGTAATCAGTAAAGGAAGCTTAAAACAATCCACTTTGATGCTAAAATCATGAAATGTAAAATTGTTTTAAATGTTGCTGAGTGCAGCTTGAATGTAATCAGAAGGAAACCTTAAAACTCACATGGTAATACATGAAAATATGAAACTTTAATGTTCTGATGGGCAGCTTATAATGTAATTGATCAAAAATTATTAAAAATCCACTTGCTCAAATCATGGAAATTATGAAAATGTTAAATGTACTGAGTGCGAAACTATGGAATGTAACGGAAATCTCTCCTTAAAAGCGAAATATATGCTTGTGCATTCGAATCGAAATATAAAGTTATTTTAAATCCCAATTTAAATTATGAATGTTAATCGGAACAGGACATTTAAAAAGACACATCATGCATAAGCATGTTCCGAGTGCAGATATGAATGTAATCATAAATCCCAATTAAAAGGCCACATATTTAATAAGCATGGAAATATATAACGAGTAACAACATAATTAGTGAAGAGCGAAAATGGCGCTGCAATCGTCTTATCGCGAATTAAGGAGAACAATGTATATCACAGAGCACATGCGTTGCAACACAGATAGAGGTCAAAAGAATTTGTGTTATGCAGGTCTGCGGGGCAGGTAAATCTTTTACCGGCTCCGGCTCCGACTTCAGTTCTTAGCCATAATTTCATCTCTACTCATATCATTATTTCTCCAAAATATAAGTTGTAAAATTTTATGGTATTATAAATAAGTTGATTATTAGCGACACCTTTATTTTGGAAATACTTTGTTGAAATTTAAAAAATAAAAAATAAATTATAATTTACTTTCTTCCTCTTTTAATAATTCCTCTTTGAATAAAATAATTTCTTTTTGAATTATATGAACTTATGTGTATATAGATTTGTTAAAATCTGTTTTCTTCTAAAAATTAAAAACTTGCTTCAAACAAACTCTCCATACTATGAACTGGCCTAAACTTCGATTTTATTACTTTAATCTGAAACATAAGCGCTGAACCTTACTGAGTGTGGAGCAAAGCTGTAACTGTGTAAGCTCCACTCACTCGAGTGTGAGACAAATCTGTAACTGTGTAAGCACCACCTCGCTCAAGTGTGATGGGCAAAATCTGTCAACTGAGTAAGCACCACTCACTCGAGTGTGAGGCAAAGATGTAACTATGTAAGCACCACTCACTCGAGTGTGAGGCAAAGCTGTAACTGTGTAAGCTCCACTCACTCGAGTTTGAGGCAAAGCTGTAACTGTGTAAGCACCACTCACTCGAGTGTGAGGCAAAGCTGTAACTGTGTAAGCACCACTCACTCGAGTGTGAAGCAAAGCTGTAACTGTGTAAGAACAATCTTCCAAAATTTTACGATACCTGATTGCCTCAGAAACTGTTGACATTTATTTCTGTTCCATTTTCGTTTTGACATTTAATGCCTTATAATTCTGCATTATATTTTTCAAGAGGATTTTTGGGTTGAATATCTTTTATTGAATGTCTGTCATTTTCAATCGCTTTGTGCGTTCCGTGCTACAGTTGGTCCCATTGCCTATCAACATTGGCTTCTTCATCTTCGCCTGACAATACCACAAGAAATAATTCCTGAAACTGGTGAACTATCTGACTTTGACTTGGGATTCCTGTTCGATAGTGTTTTAGTTCAAAAAAAGCATTCCTAGCTTTTAATAGATCTTCAGTCTGAAGGTGCTGAAACATTTATCAACATAAATGGGCGAAAAAATATTTTGTTTTTAGTTAACATTCTTCCTTTTCTCCCCTTTTAAGGAATTTTTGTCATCTGCTAAAAAATCCTCCTTTATTGTTTGATACATTAATTAAATGCTATCCATTCTCTATAACATTTTCAAGGCAGTCAATGTCCTCATGCTTCGAACTTTTTGTTGCATAGTTATAGGCATAACTTTAATAATTCTACGCCAAGTTTCAATTTGCTCTCATTGACTGTTGTTAGGGAGAGAAATGCCATTTGTCTCGCCTTGTTTTATAAGATTTGCTGCAAGAGTATGCGTGCAACCTCAGTATTAGACGTCTTGATACATAACTTTCATGTTCTTACATGTTTCCGTATCTAAATCAACAGTACTTGTTCGTTCTGATTTGAATGAAATCTGGATCAATTTCCCCTCAAGTTCTTCCTCATTGGTTGTCCTTATTTAATTTTCCAAACATAATGTTCAGAAGCTGAAAAGTTGATCCATGAACTGTAACTGAACATATATGTTATCTGATCAACTGTACTTACAAAATTAAGGTCAGAAGAAAGCAGAAAAAATATTGTTGAAGAAATTGCTATATGTTAATAAATGGAGTTGAAAGGTGTTAGACTGAATAGCTCTAGAACAGTCTAAAGTGAAATTAGAATAAAGGGACAGTTGATGATGCCTTTCACTTCTTCCAGCAAGTTATGCTCACAGCAGCAGAAGCTGCATTCCGCCATTTTCCGCAGGCAGGCGGTCGGCAACCCCTTGGTCGTCCCAACATTTGCCAAACAGCTAATCGAGCAGAAGAAGGCAGCTCTAGCAACCAATATCAAATAGGAACCGTAGCCACCCTAAACATGATTTAATTTTAAAGGTCAGCTTGCGGCGAGAATCTCGCGAATTAATCGCAAGCAGCAAACATATTTTCGAACTTATTTCTACCTCACTACTCCTACAACTCGCCTTCCTTTAGTGTGGAACGTTGCACAGAAAATATTTGGTCGCTCCAATAAACAACTCCCACGTCCTCCGTTTGGTCCTCGATTATAACCGACACGACAATCTCTGCTCCTGCTGCTATTGCAGATGCATTAAGGTTATGTTTTGCTAGCCACTCAAGCTCTCCGCTTTTCTGAAGCCTTTCAGAAATTGCAAACTAACACGCACTGTCCAAACTTTCTCAACAGTGAATGGAAGATAACCATATTATACCGTCTTTTTACAACTTAGCAGCAGTATCAAACTGCACTTGAAATTAGCAAAGACTGTGCCCTTGCTCCAGACATGTTTCGTGACATAATGATCCATCAATCACATCCTTGCGGCATCAACCATTTTTGCTGCATCTTATATCAGAATCTGGGATAGAATTTGTTCAATTCTGATTTACACTACAGTAGCTTTTGGTAATCCCTATGCCCCAAATCTGAGAAAGATTCGAATTGGCGGACAACCAAAGAGCCAATTAAACTGAGGCTTCATACCTGTAAATTAGTGGAGAAAATGGTTTCAGGCCCCCCGTGCCCCTGGTTTTGGAGGGTCGCCAAGGCTTTTCCTAAACTTTCCATGTTGTTTCCTCGCCGCATAAAATCGTTCAAACCGCGGATCCCTTGTCAAAACTGGACCATGACTTCCGGGAAGCCTTCTCAACTGGTGGGCTGGTTTCTTGGTTCTTTTTTGACCTTGAAAAAAAAGCTTGACAACTTGGTAATCTGGGGTTCCTTAATCTCCACTCGCTAGGTTCCGTGACAACTGCCTTCTTTTCATTGAATGGCCTTCTGTCAAATAGACCCATCTAGATTCGGTGCTCTTCTATTCTGTCACGCCACTTTATTCTAAATGAAGGCGTTCCGCAGGTAGTGTTCTAAGTGTAGTTGACTATTTGCTCTCGACTTAATTGACATTCGTTACTTCTATCTCCAGCGACAGTCAAATTTTCTCTCTATGTTGATGACGTTGCCTATTTATAGAAACTGGTGGACGTAGCTGCCTTTTCTTGACGGCAGCTTCAACTAGCTATTAAAAATATTTCACTACGGTGGCTTTCATTTCTCACCCACTAAAACCTCAGGAGTACACTATATAGAAAAAAAGGGAATCGAAGAACTGCCAACCGTTCTTTACCCGCAACCTAACCGTTAAATATAAGTGGTTCGTTTCATTGCTGTATACTTCAGCAGGTCAAATTTCTTAGGACTTATTTAGATGACTACTTAACATACCCACCGCACATTAAACTCCAAAAAACTACTTGTCATCAGGCGAGCTTGACCTATTACTTCAATTCATCGCGCCTAAAAATTGGGGTGCTGATCGCAAGTTCTTTTTTCGTCTCTATATCGCCCTAATCCGATCGAAGCTGAACTATGGCTGTGTAGAATAATGGTCAGCCTCCCCAACTCTACCACAGCCAGTTAGATCTCATCCAAAACGAGGCGATCCACATCACTATTGGAGTCTTCCGATCGCCCCC
>JABUQX010029060.1:0-25000 GCA_015478945.1 Trachelipus rathkii
TATGTCTTCTCATCAACCTAATTGATGAAGGGATCTCTCTTATACCATATTACAGTATTATCCTAGCCTACTCTCTAATTAATATATTCGAGTTTCCCGACAATTCTATATAATATTTCTGTCGCTCTTCTTATAAAAAGATCTACTGCTGCTCTCAAATTTTCTTTTTTTTGACTATTATTTTCAGTTTTATCAATAACCTACCTCGCAATACTTGAGAAGCTCTGACTAGATATTATAGCAAACCCTACTTTCTTACATTTTGCTCTATGAATCTTCAATTTTAAAATATTTATATTTGTACGCCAAACCAAAAAAATAAACTCCTAAGTTATTATTAGGGGTTTCCTTTTCTCCATAACGATCTACCTCGAATTTTCCTTCGATGGTATCTAATAGTCCACTTCGCTCTAGGGGGGACTCCGTCTTACTTATAGTTTAACGTTACTTATGTATACCAAAAATAATCTACTCGGCTGAGTCCTAATTTTCCTTTTCTCATTTTCTCAGAGTCATAAAGGTGTCCTACGTCCTCGGACGATAATTCCTTAAATTGAATTCGATGAACTAAAACTTATATTATTACTTATTATATATTATTCATTATTTATTATTATCCTAATATATTCTCATTTTATATATTATTACTTCTTATAAATTTATTGTATAGACTCTTAATTAATATTGAATTATTATGATTTTTGTTATTTCTATTACTAATTATCTAATTATTTATTATTATTCAGTGAAAATGAAATTATATTTTAATACTATTTTTACTAGACTTTGATGTTGAATGATTTTCTATATCAAGGAGGCGTTATTACTCTTATTACTTTAATTAAGTTAGTGATTTTGGCGGTGTGGGAAATATGTTCGTAGTAAAACTAAGACTATTGCGTAAATATCAAGTTGTAATTAGGGGATAAAATTGGAATAAACAATTTAGCCTTTTAACTTTTATTACATATTATAGATTGATTTATTATTTATATTATTTATTTACCGATTACCAAATTATATAATATTATTATATTTATTAAATTATTGATTATTTAGCCTTTATTATTATTTTATTATTAGTATTTCATCTATTTTATTTTTCGTTTTTTTTTATTATTTTTTCTTTTTTTATTATTTTTATATATTATGTTTTTTTAATTATTAGTGATTTATTCTTCTTATTTATTTATTATATATTTATTATTATTATTATTTATTAGTTATTAATTGTTATTATTTATATTTATTATTATTATTAATTTATTATTATTAAATATTATTTAATTAATTATTATTATTATTATTATGTATTATTTATTATTATTATTTATTATTATTATATTAATTATTTTATTATTATTATTTATATTATCATTATGTTAATTTATTATTTAATTATTATTATTATTAATTATTATAATCTATCGGAAAGTATACATTATCCTTAAATTTATCAATGTTATTATAAATGGTATATTTATTATTTAATTTATCTACTTATTTGTCTTATATTATTCATATATTAATTATTATGGCCATATTTTTATAAAACTATAAAATGTATGAAATATTTATGTATTATAATATTATTAGGTATTTATTTAATTCAAAACATAATTAACATAATATTCACTATGTAAATTATATTATTTCTTTATTTTATAGTCTTATTTATCTATCTCAAGTCTTTCCATATTGACTTCTTAATTTATCATATTAATTATTTTAGTATTATATATTTTATTATTTATTTATTTTTATTTATGTTAATATTTATTCATCGGATGAATATATTTTTTTTAAATAATATATATCAATTTTGTTTTACTTATTTTTATTTCTATTTTGAATATTTTTATTATTATTATATTTTATTATTTTAAATTATTATTATTATACATTATTATATTTATTTCAATAATTCCGATATTATTATTATTAAAGCATGCTAGATCTAATAAGTTATTATTATTTATAATTATTTATATAAAGTAAATATCTACAAATTATATTTGATGTTCCTAATTATAATTACTATTTAATATGACAGTTATGTGTAGACATTTTTTCTTTAATTATTTAATTATTAATATATTATTTATTATTTATTATTATTAATTATTATTATGTATTATTATATTTAATCCTATTATTAATTTCTATATTTATCCATTAATATATTATTTTAGATTATATCCTATTATTATTTATGATTATTATACTTTTAAAGAGTAATGATCATTAGCCACTAAATAACACAAATATTAACTAAACTGTTTAATCCAATAAATTGTTATAATAATTTATAAAAATACCTCATTTCTCAATATTTTCTTTACTGTAACAATGTTATTATATTTACTTAGAATATTATGAAATGGTTATGGGTAGGGAAAATAAAGTTGCACCTCTCTCATTGTTTGTAGGAGTTAAACGTAATCTATAATTACTCTCAAGTTATTTATCTCCCACAACGCTTCTAATCTGTAAAAGCTTTTCTGGAAAAATATAGCTTTTCTGAAATAAGCTGCTGAATAAGAGCTTCTCTAAACTCTCTTAAAGACCCATAGGAACTTATTATATTATGTTATTTCTCCTTCCAAACTAATTTTAATATAATTAACTGTTCGCTTATCCAAATTTGGCTTACAGACTAAGAGCTCTACAGTATGGATATAACAAGATGCCAGATACTTCTTAATCAGAGATCCAATCTATGTTTAGAAACAAGACAGTTCTCCTAAGTCAGAAAATATAGTATCGTGTTGGAGCGGAGAGTTCTGAAGATAGATCTTCCGAGGTTCCGGACCGAACTTTTCCAATGTTACGAAGTTCACGGTTTCCCGGTGCCGGAACTCAAAAAGTTCTGGTACTCCGTACATCGCCTATAATTAATATATCATATATATATATATTTATTATATAAGCTACAATGCATTCAAAAAAACTTTGTCCGTAACTTCATTAGCTAAGACTATATAACTAGTTATATATAATATTATATATATATATATTATATATATATTACTTAGTGCAATTCAACATATAACTTAAATATTATTAGGATAAGGGATTTCATAACAATCATACTAATTAATAATTATATACGTATTATATTTATATTATATATAGTTAATATATTATATATCTCCAGCCAGCACATCCACGAAAGTTTTCAGACATGTAACTATGAAAACTTATGACATCTTACATGGAAATAAATTAAAATTTTTATTTAAAGCAAGCAATTGTTCATCGATGAACTCATAAAAAATAAAATTATTTTTTTCTAATATTTATTACTATATCTTTAATAATATTAAGTATTAAATATTAAGTAATAATCTTGTAGTAATAAAGCTGAACCTGAATGATACCTTGATAACTCTTAGTTCTCGAGTAGCAAAAGTTGCCAAATCCCAACTTTTTTTTTTAACGCTTTGGAGAAAATGTATTATTTTTCTATTTTATATTCTTTTTAGGAGGTTCGAGAGCGACGAGGGACAGAGGGGGGTGACGACTCCCCCCGTCGTCCCCGGTAGGCAGCCGAGAAACCCGAATCTATCCATCGTCTCTTGTTTACAGCTCCGTGGTATTTCATTTAGTTCTAAAAAAAAATGTCAAAGAACATTTTGGGCGCACTTATATGCGGCTCACTTATTTCTCGGGGTAAGCAACATGTTTCCAAAAGATTTCTATTGAACCACATAAAAGATTTCTTCTGAGCAAATATAATCAGATTATTATCCTTTTATTTAAAAGTAAGAATATTTTTTATGATATATATTATTTTATTATATTTCAGGGGTCAACTAATGTTCACCTATGATTAATTAAAATGAGTAGACTCGTAGTAGCTTGAAAAAATTAGCAGGTTGATACCTTTATATAAAAACTCTTAGGGATGCGACTGTGACCATATAATATTACATAATATACATAATAATAATTATAAATTTTATTAATTAATATATATTATAATAATCAAAGTTTATATAATAGATATAGTATATATAAATTATTAATAATAAATATAGTAATTATATTAATGATAAAAATATATTTATTAAGATCTACTATATTATATCTCCGTTTCTATCTTCTATAATTCTAGTTACATTATAGTAATATTATATTATAGTATATCAGTATTTGCGCGAACTTGTTTATAATTAGAAATAACATTAATTAAACATCCATCCGCACCTCCGCGACACAAATCGCCATGGGCCACTAATGTTCTCTCTGATGACTTTTGAAGATTATTTTTAATTAATTATTCTTAGAATTATAATTAATAATGTACAAAATGTTATTAATAATTAATTGCCTATTAAAAATAATAATAATAATGTATAGTAATAAGAAAAATTACTAAAATTGCGAAAAATAATATACATATGATTAATAGATAACATATTGTCTTATGCCTACTGAGTTGAAATTCATTATAAGTTATAATTTTTAATGCTATTATATAACAAGTCGTCTATTCAGTTTCCTTTTACGCTTTTCGGACTTCTTTGTTGAAACACACAGCCATCTTGCTCGAGAACGAGCTACACGGTATCTCTTGTTCAGGGTTGGGGCTAAAACTTCAGAGGGTGAGTAGCTCCGTCATAGATGATGGCTTGTATAAAACTTCTTATTCTTTTTTTTTTTTTTATTTTAAGATAAACACCACGCTCTACCGGGAGAGCCCAATCAGGAGCGGGGAGTAGGATATCCTCGATAATCGATCCAGCGAAGAAGAACGCATATAGGCAAGGAGAGAAGTACTACATCACTTCTCGCAACAAATGGTACCGATTGCTAGCATTTTATTTTAGAAACTTAATTTGTGGAGAAGGAGGAACGCAGATTTAGCAGAGCACCCTACGAATCACGCCAGTAAATTTTTCCGACTCACATTGCTCTATGGGCGAAGTGCCTAGCCTACGACTACTGAAGCAGTCAAATTCCTCCTTTTCTTTATAAAAGTCAACATCTTCTGTTCTGTTGCTGTGGCATTGCCTCTACATCCATTACTATATCAGAATGAGGGCATGGATTACCAAAACAACTACATAAAAGTTTATATGCAGTGTAAGAATCAAGTAAATCAAATAGCCATAATACAGAAAATTTAGTGACAGATTGTGAACTTAATAAGTATATCGGATGATTAAGATATGGGTTTTAAAAATCTATGTAAACTACTGTAACCCATACATATAATGAACTCTAGAAACTTAATTTGTATATTTATAATTTATTTCACTTGCATTGTTAAAATAAAAACATGCTTCTGTCACCCTGCGCGCTCTTGTACATTGTTAGTATTTCGATTAGACAGGATAAAGTTATAAAAAATTATGACAAGGCTGATTGCGAAGGAGATAATGGAGACAAGGAGCCACGCTCTGGCTATTTGGAAATATTACAAAATTACTCGTAGGATAATTAACGTTAGTTAACGTCAAAATTAATTTAGGTTAATGTTAAGGTTCGTGTTAAGAATTTCTGTCTTTATAGTTGTGGTGTCGATATACTCGCACGCAACTTTTAGACACTAAGAGCAAATAATAAATATGTTCTCTCATGGTTCTCGCTGAAAACCCGTTTCACGTTCTTCATGCCAAAGAATTCTCAATCAATTATTTGCAAATAATACAAAAAAAAAAACAAAAACAATACATAAACAAAGTGACAATGAAAAAAAAAGTAGATATTATTTTTATTTACAAGCAATTAATTTCTTATTTGATTTTCTGATAGAATCTAGTACGAAAACATATTAAATATTTAGTAGTATTTAAATTATTCTTTTGGTATTACTGAAAAAACATGTAATAAAAAAAATCTGCTAAAGAGATATTTTCATTTTTAATATATATATATTATATAATATATATAGATATAATTTATCATCATATAATTATAATTATATATATATATATACTATCTATGAAAATATATTTCTGATAGAGACTATCTCAATTTATTATATATGCTATATATTATAATTATAAGTATATATACTATGTCCTATAATAATTAGTCTTATCGTAATATAATATAAATACTATAATATAATACATTACTAAAAATAATAAATCTACTCGTATTATTATTATATATAAACTATATCTAAATTAACTATTTAAGAATATAATATATATTATATATAATATATATATATAATATATTATATAATATATATTATATATACTATAACTATATATTATTAATACTATATATACATATATATATTAATCATATATTATATACTTATTACTATTACTATATACTATTATATATTATAATATTTTTAACTATTTATTATATTTATATATATATCTAGTATGTATATCCTCATATATTTATACTATATAATATATAATTATATATATATTAATTTATATATATATATTATTACTTCATATATAACTTTATATATATATATATAATATTATTATATTATATATAATATACTTTATTAATATAATATACCTTCATATAAGGTACCCATTCTACTCTTTAAAAGGAAGTTACATAAAAATTCCGATATCGCTAAATCTGCCATATCCTACACGTGCAGGCCATAGCTAGTGTTCTGTATGCAAACTCCAATAGAAAGAGCGGAATAGTTGCTAATGCTGCTTAATATTTATTTTATCAACTCCATGGTTAAAACTCAATTCTTATTTAATGTTTTTATAATATAGTATTTTAGCTGGAGCTCGAGCCGTGACGGAATGGGACAGAGGGGGGGGACGAAGCTACCCCGTCGCCCCGTGAGGCCGAAGACCTGATCTTTCTATCTTTGCTATATTTAATTCTGGTAATTCTTAGTTTATAAAAAAAAAAAGCTGTTTTTTGGCACCTTTTGCACTATTCTGAAATACTGGATACGATAAATAAATATCGTAATCACTATTGTGGTCGTCTCAGAATATAGATTGGGTATAGTAGACTACTCTCTTTAAAAGGAGAAGTTTTTCTCCATATAACTAATACTAACATAATGTAATATAATTCATATATATAAGTAATTTATTAATACCTACACATATATATATCATATATTAATAATATAAATATATAGATAGTATAATATTATTATATCTATACTATATATATTATATATAGAGGTGGGCATCTTTAAGTAGAAGTTACAATAAAGTGTCATAATATCGACAATCGCAGATTTCTGCTCATGCAGCCCAGACAGTGTGACGTGATCGATCTTTTTATCGTATAGCTAGATGCCGAAAGTTGACCGAAGTTATTGCCTATATGGAGAATGTTTTAAATTTTATAGTTAGATTTTTTTTTTTATTATATTTTATAGGGAGGCTGACCGAACGGTGAGAGGACAGTGGGGGAGAGTGCTCTTCACTGTCCCCGCTGGATGCCGCGAGACCCTGACATCTTCCTCTTTGCTATTAACACTTCTTTGGATGATTATTTTCCGTATATACTAAGTTCTTTAGTAAAAACAAAATAAAAAAAAAAATAAATCTTATTGCAACCTTGGTCGTCACTATTGCCTAGAAATAAATCGAGATAAATTCGATTACAATGTTCGGCCATTATGTATATTTTCGGTTAATCTACCTTTTAAAGGTCTTATGATAAAAAAATATGTCTATCAATTCTTTAAATACAAATTAATGGAAATTTAAAATATAAACTCATGATATACTGTAGATATATTATATATATAATGGGAAATTCATCTAATATTAAAAAAAACTTAACATTACATTTATATAATTTCTATAATAATACATAATTACTAATTATAAATAAATAGAACAGAACGACTGAAACAAAAAAAAAATTATAATAATTATATCTTAAAATATGATTAAAGATTATGATAAATAAAGTAAATTAACAATGATATTATAAATTTTTGTTTTAATAGCTTTAAAATTGAATGTCCGACCTAAAATATATATATTATCTATATTAATATATATATACTTATATATTAATATATAGTAATATATATATTATATATCACCATAATATATATAGTATTGATATTCAATATTTATTATATTACTAATTAAGATATATATTAATAATATATATATTATGATATAAATATTATTAAACCGTTTTTTTTTGAGTCAGTGTACTTATATATATATTATTAATATTTATATAATATATATTAATAATATATTATGAAGGTTCCTTTATAGTTTATGAGTAGGAGTAGTAAGAACATTCTATCAATTAGGATGCAATCAGGAAGCGTCTATTTAAGACCATACAGATTGAAATGCGTTTTCTATCGGTCTTGTCGAAGGCTGATTGTATCTCTTCTCTCTCTCTATTCTCTCTCCTGCTCTCTTCTCTCTCTCTCATCTCTCTCTCATCTCTCTCTACTTCTACTAATTGAATTACTCATGTTTACACTCTCTCTACTCATCATATCACGTATTGATTCCAATACCACATCTATCTCTCTTACTATCTATCTCTCCCTCTATTTATATTATCTTCCTCGATTTCCCTCTCTTCTCCATTATCTACTCATCCGCATCTCTCCTCGTCTCTCTCTCTCTCTCTCATATTGTGCTTTATTTATGATTATTAATATATCGATTGTTTTAAAAAATATATTTTAAAAACAGAGTTTTAAAGAAATTATTATTTTCATCGTTATTATGATATATATTAATATAAAGTATAATTTAATTATAATAGTTATATAATATTTATTCTGTATAGTATATACCTATATACAAATATATATATAATTATAGTTTAATAAAATCTAATATTATTACTAACTTATATTCCTATCTATTAGTATATTATATATAATATACTATATATTAATAAAAGCCGGTAATATATCTCACATAACTAGAGTGAAATGCTTGTCAGTTTTTGATTTTTTTTTTTTTTTTTATTTTTTTTTTTTTAAGCATATTGCTACGTAAGATAGCTACACTAAATGAATTCAGTGGTGATGGAGACATGATTCAAAAGTTTAGAATATATTATTTTGAAAAATAATTATTTAAATAATCACCACGCTAGTATCATATACAAATAAAATATTCTTAAAAAAAAAAATGTCCCCAGATATCGCTCAACAAGTACGCACCTTAGCAGAAAAATCAATATACATATCTTGAACTTCAAGCGTTTAAAAATTATAAGACTAGATAACAAAATGTAAAAGCAAACAAAAATAAAAGAAATATATTAATTTTTTTATTTTTTTTTCATTAAATTGGAAATATAGCTATCACCGGTCGAATAGTAGCGAACAACTTCAACATGGAAAACAATAGAAAGATGTCTAATTACATCTTTAAATTTAGAATCAGACAGGTCCATAGCATTTAATTCAAGCAACTTTTATGGTAAATATATAACAACACAAAATGTAAATACAGAATAATAATACAATAATAAAAAAAAAAAAAAAAATTAGGGGGCTCGAAGCGCGACGGGGGACAGAGGGCGGGACGTTTTCTATGCAGGACTATGGTCACTTTATCCATACCCCGTAGGGGATGGAGGCGTAGAGGAACCTCCCGTCGAGATGCAACAACATAGCGCCAAAGAGCTCGGGGTTCCGGACGAACCTGCCCACGGAGGAAGGAAATAGTACCTACACACTGTCTGATTTTCCTCCCGCAAGGCCGATGAGAAGCGCTCTCCCAAGCTCCAACCTCGCTCATGCATCTGCGGTTTTAAACCTTAGGGTATTACTGCTAGTTAGAAGAAACTAAAAAAACAAGCTGACGCGCAGTGTCCAGGTAAAACAAAAGACGCTAAACTGTCCTTATAGAGCCTTTTTGAAATGCATCGTTACATCATATACCCTTAAAAAACTTGCAATACCTGTTATAGGAAATCTAAAATATACTCGAGGAAGAAAAATATACGTTTAAAAAAAAAAAAAATCAATTGATAAAAAATTTCATAAACTCGCTGCAGCGAGTCTTTAAAAAAAAACATAACAGGTCATATATACATATATAGACTGCGGAGTCGTAAAATAAATTTGTCGACTCCGTATCCCGCGTTAGAACATGGCGCACCTAATTATAGCAAATTTGGAATTATTTTCTATTTCGACTCACGACTCACCGACTCCGATCTTTCCATTTAGTTAAAAACACAATTATTTTGCGATGTCTCGACGACACTAAATAACTTTACCGGACTGCCGAACTCCAACTTAACAAAAAAATAAATTCGTACGACGTCAGCGTGCACTCTATCCGATACTAAATTTAAGACCATCACACTCAACTTGACCTCCACTACAAAATACACAAAAAAATTATTACTCTGACTCTAAGAACTCGGCATTTTATAACCACTCACGGCAATCCTACATCGCACCAGCCAGGATTTTCAATTACTATTTCAATCATAATTTTTATCGACTCTGAAGCTCAGATCTTAGTTGCTTACAAAAGAAGATGGTTTTTAACTGGCTTGCTCGCTTTCTTTTTTGTTTCACTTGATTTATTTAGTCGCATTTGTTTCTGGAGAATAAAAAAATCGCCTTTATATTTAACCTCGAGAATGATCTTAAAAAAGTATAGTTGATACGGTAATATGTCATAGAGAGGAATATATATAAGATGCCGGTGCAAGCACACATTGCACAAACAATAGAAACTATTACAATAGGAAAAAGCTGAACCAGAGTCAAATTATACTCGATGTAAAAAAGTAATGTTGCTAGTCGAAAATCATTTTTAAGCGCCGTTTTATCCAACAGCTTTGATAAAAACCAGTTTAATACTTCCAGTCTCAAGTAAATTAAAAAAAGTTAGAAATTCAGACCATTTAAAAATATATTGCAGGTATCATATAACTGATATTATATTATATAATATATATGATACTCTTATTATAATATTATCTTATATATATAGGACGCTAATAATATAATATGTGGACTTTTATTCTTTATTAATACGTAAGTATAAAAAATATATTCTATATATTATCATATAGCTAATATCTTATTATATATATATAATTAAATGTATTACTATATTTAACTAGTTGGGTTTAATTCAATTATAGCGGTGGTGAGGGCCGGGGAGTGCTGGTTAATGGTCTCCTTGGTTATTCAACTTTTGTATGAATGGACTTAAAATATTTTGGAAACAAGAATCAGGGATCAGATAGAGGAATTCTAGAGGTGTACGATATGCTTGGGATAGAATGGAGGTGAGTGGAGGGTGTCCTACTGCAAGTTATAGCGCTTTGCGGGATGATTGGGTTTTTTGTGTGGGTGAATCTGAAGAGAGTTTGAAAAGTTTGGTAGACGATTTGGCAGAGTGTGTAAAGGAGGGGTTTGAAAGAAGATAAGCGTAGATAAGAGTAGAGGTTATGGTTGTGAGTGAGGACAGTCCTGCGGGGTATGCCATATGGTGTAGATGTGCGATTGAGTTCGATGAGGTTGGACACCAAAGATGTCCTGATTAGATATTTAGGAATTATATGTTGATCTGATCAAAGAGGAAACCCAGCGACAGCAGAGTGTAGATTAGGAGGAAAGTTGACGGAGGCTCACACCAGGGTTAGGCTAATTGATGGAGCGTGGACTAGCTGCAATTAAATTATTGAGGTGGTTGAGTTTTGGTTCCTGGCGCACACTTCTTTATTAGTGAAGTGGAATTTCGTATAAATCTTGATAATATCTGAGACATGAAAAAAAAATCGACTTTTCATGAGGGTGCAGCTGTTGTGCCCTACGGGAATCTACTAATTGTGTCTCCACATAAAGTTTATAGTGAGTGACTTAGCTTAGGAGTGGGCGTCAATAAAGAGGTTATTTAATATCTCTAAAGGTTTAAATGTTTCAGATGGGACATTCTTAGGGAGGTTAGGTGTGAGAAGAATTGTATTAAATGAGTGATATGAATATACATTGAAAAATAAGATTGAAAAATAAGATTTCTGAGAAAATGAAAGGGCAAATCACCTAAATGAAAAGTACATGAATATAATATTCAAATATAGTTGATTCCTATTTTTTGAGGGACGTTTTGTGGTCAGTGGAAGGATGAAAAGATTCAGTTCGGATTTGGTTTATAAGCCCGGTCCGATGTTATAGATGGTAGTGTTGTTGTGGAATTGCGCGAGATGCTCCTGGCTGGTCTCGGTAACGATCAGGGAAGAAAGAAAGTGGATTGGACGTCAGGTAACGGAGTCTGTCAGGAGCCTAAGAGTGATTTGGCAGGTAGCGCGAGAAGAAGAGAGCATACGAATAAGTGAAACTTAGTGAATAATCGGACGAGCGTTTGTAGTGAGGGGGGTAGTGGTTCGTGGGCCGACCTCGTGCAGGGATGAACCTAGACTCGACTATGATTGCCATAAAATTTACGTACGCTACGTGTCCTCACGCGGTCTAGGAGCCTAAGGGTGGATTTTTGCTGACTGAGGGACGCAAGACTTCGCCTAAAGGATCACTAATAGGTGTACGCAACTGTCATCGGGCGCATGCCTACTGGCATTGTTATAACGTTAACGTAGGTTGGAAGGAGCGATAGTTATGACGAGAGCGCTGCGGTACTTTTCTTTTCAGCTAAGTAGATCATTTATCCAGATTATTACAGCAGTTAATCAGTATACCTTTTCTCTTTTCTCATGCATAGTCACTGACGTTGAATTTTTGAGTGTTTGCACTTCTTAAGCGTAATTTGGTTTCGTCACCGCATAGAAAAAAAATCTACTGGTACTAATTACTCACTCATTTTACTGCTCCAGTTGAAATACAGAAGATATGATATAATATATTAACTTAGTATATATATAATAATATACATATATAATATATTTATATTATATATACTATATATAATATATACATATAAGTGTACCATAATTATATTGACTCAATAGTCTCTTTTCTGTGAATCTACTTATTTCTGCCTAATTTTCTTTTAGTGACAACTGTCAATACATCAAATAATATTTACTATTTATATTAGAAAATATACTAATTAATATAAATATAATAGTATAGCAAAAAATTCGCAAAGAGGAAAGGACGATAGGCGCACACCTCTTTCACCTAAAATTATACATATAACAACTATTTCAATTAATAAAAATAGCAAATAGAAGACTACAGCAGGAGGAGAGCCAGTTGACGTTGCTTCTATAAACAACAAACTCAATTTCCAATCCAAAATCAAAAATAATATAATGTATATGAGCTAGAAAATGATAAGAGTGCTCAGCGACTGCTCCGACTTCCCTTACATAGGAAATTTTCGACTCTTCCGACCCGACCTCACGTGAATCAAGCCCTTGGCAGCGGAATTGATCGAGATCACTAGACCTTTGTCTACTGGAGGGTCTCACTTGAAGAGGACTACGAGTTTGAATCGACTACGACTCCTGGAAATTGCATCGTACACGACTTATCGCTCCACGACTGCTCGACTGCCCGGGAACTCCGGTCGACACACGTCATGATGATATATTTAATATAATATACTAATAATACGTATATAGTATATAGTATATAGTTATTTCCCTTCTTGTACGGTAGGAAAGCAATGTTATATGCCTTGGATATTAGGTAAGACTGATATAATATTGAAATAAGCCTATATATCTATTTATATATAATGATTATATTATATATATGAGTATATTTTAATATATTAGTATATATATATATAATAGGAGAGGGCATGAGCGAGAGAGCGTGAGGAACGGATGGCTGATGATAGGTGTTTCGCAAAAAGGAACGTCAACACGTCTTTTGTTAAATGATGGGTAGAAGCGGATCAAATAATTTTATGTACTTTGGGTGAATGTGGGATCCATAGAGATGGGGGCGGTCGAAGGAGGTAACATTGTGGGTTGTTTGGTGCCAAGAATTGGGGGCGGGGGGAAGGTCAACGAAAAGGATGAAGGGATTGGTTTTTTTGCGAGGGCGATTTGAAATCTAAGGACCGTGGGCCAGGAGGAAATTATTCGGAGTGATCACAATAAAATTTGAAACATAAAATAATTTTATAACCCAACGAATGTTATTTTTTTCTTTTTCTCAGTTTAGAAGATATTAATTTCGGGATTTTGGAGAGCAGAAGTCTATGTTTTTGATATTTCCGTGTGCGCCCGGTACCTATGAGGCGACGATCCACAATAAGGTTCTTATAGAAAAAAGGCGGAATAAAAAGTTAAATGGAAGAGATTAATTTTGGTATTTTGCGTCTGATTGATAAGGTTCGCGGGAATAATATGAATAGTCGTGTACCATGAGCCTATACCTTACTATATACAGGAGCAATTTATGTGTAGAAATATTAAAATTAAATAACTTAGATTCTTCTTCGAAGAATGTATTTTATTTTATAGTTTTTACTACTTTTTAATATTTTTGTTGTTACTGTTTAATGTGATAAACGCATGTGAGTTTTAGCGGTGACTCATTTGTAGAATACTCGTCCTCCAAGCGAACTCTCTTGAGTCGTTTCGTTCGCTCATCCACACCGCGACTCTGCGAGTCAAGGTTTGATAATAATAGAAGGTATCAAAAATATTTTCGAGTCAGTTTGAAATTAACATCCGGAGGTTGTGGTTGTGTTGCCTCTTTTGTAATACCAATTCTTTATCGTTTAAATTTATACTTTTAAGAACGGCAAAAGAGATTTATCGTTTCCGTGTAAAGTTTATTATACTTTTTATTTTAAATTAGTGCTTTTTAATTCGTTTTAAACAATTTCAAAAGTTTTTTAATTTGAAATTTTAGTTACTGGAGAAAAAGTGCAAATTTAAAACCGGCCAATTACAAATGTACATGGAAGAAGTCTCCATTTGACTCTTAAGACGATTATTATTGTATTAACCATTGGTTTTATAAATGCGCAAGACGCGACAACTCAAAAATCCAAACACAGATCCAGGTTAAATAATATATTAATAATATATATAATATATTATATATTAATAATATATATATATATATATTATATCATAGATTTTGGTATAATATCTATGATATATATTTATATTATTATATATTAATATAAATATATAATATATATAATTATAGTATAATAATATCGATATATAATTATATAATATATATCATATCATAAATAATTATATATACATTAATATATTTTCACGTGGTGTAGGAAGATGAAAGTTTTAGAATATTGAAATAAAATAAATCAAATATAGGGCTTTACCAGATTCGAATATGTTTTCATTACCTGCCGCCGTAAACTGGTAGTAACGACTTATTCAGATAGGTTTAATTGTATCTACCTTTTTTTAATTGTATCTGTAAAAACTTAAATTGAGCCGATTTTTCTTAACTATTATACAAATATTAAATTATTTCAAAGTTTTATTAAAAAGTTTAAAATTAGAAATAATAAAATTATTGTTAATAATCTAGGCGTATCACAGACTATTTTTTTAATTTTTGAAATGTTATGGGTAGTTGGGGTAATTTTTATTAGCATACGCTACCTGCCATAACTTTAAAAAATTTCAATTTTTTTGGTTTGGGGTGAGGTTTTGACGGTTTAGGGTTGCTTCCCCCATTGCACTGACAGGCCTATGCCGTCCTTCATATTGATGCGGCATCCAATCGAATTCTCTTTCCATCAATCTTCGTGTCCCTATTAAGTAAGTTTTTAAAATGAGTCAATGTTTGCTATAACAGGGAAGTGGAGCTCGGTTTTTTCTTCTGTTTCCGTTAAGACATCTAAATTGCATCTAAATTTTTTTTTTGGTGGGTGGGGGGAAGAATAATGGGGGTCTGTTCGAACAAAAAAAAAAAAAAAACGATTCCCCAGGTTGCTCTTCGTTCGAAGTTCATGTCAAGCAACAATCTTTTTTAAATTAATAGGCTATGGGAATTTTCTTTATTTTTGTTAGGTTTCCTACTATCGTTTTTAACATAATTCATTTCTGTAACCCTCTTTACTTTCTGGTCACTATACTGTATGCAAGATTCTTTTAAATTTTTCAGAATTTAACTGAAACCATATTTACGTTCTTGTGACTGGATCCTCCTCAAAGGTCAAGAACTCCTACTGGTTACACATGACCCCATAATACCTACCTTTTTAGTTCTAAGATATATGGAGTAGAAACTTTTAAAATGACTGATTGAAGTCGAAAAAATACTTAATTTTTTAGACAAACTTTTTTAGACTCCTACTTTTTTAGACACCTAATTTTATTAGATACCTACTTTTTTAGACACTTTTTTTAGACCCCTACTTTTTAGACATCTACTTTATTAGACATCTACTATATATGACCTTATTTGAGTGTATACATATATCCTGAATTTTTTTATCACCATTTAAATCAAAATTTATTTTTGGGTCACTTTATAGACCTATTATTATAATGTATGAGCAATATACCCAAATTATTTTTGATGACCTACGGATTTTTTGAGAACCTCGGATTTTTATATGAGAGAGATATATCTAACTACTATATATATAAATAATATATGATATAGATTTATATATTTTTAATAAAGATGACATTACTATATTATATATATACCGATTTTTATTTAAAGAACAATACCATATATTTATATATATATATATACCAAATTTATTTGTATAAAAATATATATATACCTAAATATTTTTATTTAGAGAACTATGACCATATTTTTTATGAGTAAATATGAACTAGTACTACCAAATTTATTGATGATACCTATCACGTATTATAATTGTAAAATCTTAATATACATAATTTTTGGGCGTAGACCGAGATATATTTTGGAAGAAAACGAAACGAAAGAAAGAATATACTATAACTTAGGATTTTTTGTAGAACCTATATATACCAGGATATTTAAATTGAAGAATCACTACAAATATTTTGAGTACTAATATACTATATCACTAAATTTATATGAGACACTACATAAATTATTTGAGAAATATACTATCATAATTTTATATATTAGTAGCAGACTATTATATCATATATAACACTTAATATTATTTATTGTGAGCAGTAACCACTACTTACTAGATAGAAGGGTTGCTGAGTGTGTGTGTGTGTGTGTGTGGTGCCGATGTGTAGTGTGTGTAAGCATAAGATGGTGTTCAGAGTGCACTATTGGTTTAGGATTAATAGCGGAGTGGGACAGGGTTGTTGTTATGTCTCTTTGGTTATTCAATTAGTATATGGATGGGGTTATGAAAAAATTCGAGGTGGGGAATGCAGGAAATGATGTTAGAAGTATTAGTGGGAGACATGGAGCGTGAAGCAAGCGGCTGCGCTACCTATTGTATGCGGATGATTTGGTTCTTGGTGCGGATCAGAAGAGAGCGTTTGTGAGAGGTATTTGGGTAGCGAGAGGATTCCTGGCAGGGTGTGGCCTAAGCAGGGGCTTGAAGTAAACCCCCCGTGGATCATATGAAGTTAAGTTTATACTGATTGCGTGAGCCCCAGAGGACACTACCTTAGTGTGAGTTATGTTGGATGGTGAACAGCTGAAACAAGTGTGCCGAGTTTAAATATTTAAGGGATATGTTAGCAAGTGTCTGGATGAGAAGGGAACGGTGATGATGCAGAGTGTAAGTAGGAAGGAAGATCTCTGATATGGCATTGGAAGTGTGAGCCGCTGGCAATAAATCTTCTGGTGAATGTAAAGGGACAAGTCTTGAGTGTGCAAGGTCCTACCTATGAGGGTATGGTTGTTACCTGTGTTATTGTATTAGTAGTGAGACTATGGGCCGCGGGATATAAGAAGTATAGATCTTAAAGTTCAATGTGTTAGATTAATTATATGGCTTACGCGCGTTAGGTGTGCGCTTAGACCGGCTATGTTTAGTATGTTTATATGTGTCACATTATAAAATGAGCGTAATTGTAACCTTTATAGAGAGTGTGGTGGTCGTCCCGTTAAATGAGCATGGGGTCACAACATGAGAGAGCTTGAGTAGTACAGATAGAACCAATCTGTTTGGAAGATCAATGTGTTGTACCCAAGGTCGGATATCGAGTATAATGAATGAAAAATGATTATTTGTCGTTGGTAAGCGGATGTAAAGTGGCGAATGCTGGCACGACCGACCGGCTGGGAATCCGAAGAAAAAGTGGATTTGAGTCATAAAACGAAATGTTTTGGAGGAGAATAAGGATGTGAGCTTAATTGTTGTACGAGCGGCGAGAAGAAAGGTGTACAAAATGAGCCATGGCGCGGAGGATCTTGTGGGGAGGTGAATAAAGTGGTTGTTGGCTCTACTCACCTGGACCTCAAGGCGTTATCGAACTCTCTATCTATATGGACGAGTGTACGCATAAGCCCGTGTATGGTCGAGATGTCGTCTATCACAAACGCTATAGCGTGAGGGGTTTGAGATTTTCCGACTAGGAGGAGCGAATGAGTTCAATCACTATGGTGAGCGATTATTGTTCGCGGAGGTGGCGGTAATGCGTGGGCTTCTTAACCGATCTTTGTCATGTCCTCTTAATATAACCGCTTTTCTTTTTTTCACGATGCATCGTCGAGCGGTCATCACCCTTCCTTTTGGCCCCCACTTCTTGGGAAAATAAAGGAAGATAAAGAAGAAAGAAGATATAACCTAGTATATATATATATATATATAATATATATATAATATAATATATATATATATATAATATATATATATAATATATATAAGCATTATAATAATAATTATTTATTATACGTACAGCACTATCGTATAGGCCTATACACCCGTTTATTACATATATAATATATATATTTATCGTTATCACCTATACTTATGTAAATACGTATATGTATGATATAGATATTCTATCTCTAACTATGAACACCTACACACCGCCTACACACACACACAACACAGATTTACTATACAACTTACTACACAACAATACTACAGAACAAGTTCACAAAAACACCAACACATCACAAACATATTACTTATCTCACTCAACTAACATCATAAGATTATACGTTATATTATAATCATACTAATATAATAATAAATATATATAAATAACATATATAATATACATTATTAATAAATATAGTATATATATCTATAATATATTATAATTCACTATAATATAACCTTATATACACCCATATTATAATCAATCATATGACACTTAATATTTATTTACATAGATATTTAAATATAAAACTATAGACATCACTTATATATATATCTATATATATTATTATTATATACTATATTCATATCATATATTACCTAAACATACTATATACTAACACTAGACACTATGAATATACATTATCCTCATATTGAGTGATCATCGTCCATATATATATATATATATAGGTGAATCAATATTATTTAACCCAACGGTAATTATATTATTAGTCCTATTATATACCTATATATGAGGACTTAGCCCTTTTTTAATAGTCTATACATATTATCACTTATATATGAGTATTAGTACCATATATAGATCTAGTTCCGTCGTGAGATGGAGCAATTCGAGAGAAGCACAGGGAAAGAGAGAAACAGAAAATACAACACGCGACGACTTGACAGAAAAAGGCTAAGAGAAAATTCGCGCGTCACATAGAGAATACTGATAAGAGGTATCTAAAACATGATTTTTGTGATCTTTTCTTGTCTCAGAGACAGCGCTAAGAAGATACATTTGCATGGGCATTTGCGTATGAGTGTAACTTCAGTCTAAATGGAAGCTATCAACAAAATATATTAAAAAAAGTGACAGAAAAGATAAAGTAATGTATCATTAGGTTGAATGTAATTTACTAGAAATTGTTAGAAGATTGAAATTCACAATATCTGAAGCTATACATAAGTCTTATGAAGCTAAGTCTACAACAAGAGTGGAGTGCCAGGTGAGGTGCAGTGAGTGCCAACGAGTCCAACGAGGTGCCAATTAATAATTTTTTAACCTGAATGAGAGAGGAGTCAGCCACAATGTTGAGTTTGCGCGTGCCCTTCTCAATGTTAATTTTAGATCACTAGAAAGGATACTTTACAAAAATCGCTGTACAGAGTAACAACATTTTATCAGCTTTAATTCTTTTTATTAAAACAGCAATTCTGAATTTAAATTATAAGATATGCAAAAACTGATAGTGGCCATGACGAGAGGAATGGATATTGAGTTGCTCAGCTCGAGATATGTGTCCGAGATCTGAGTGGTGCTCACAATTAGGACATGATGATTTCTTCAGCAAGGTTATGCACTGTGTTCGATCACAGGGTAGCAACCGCGGTCCATTCTATTGCTTCTTTATATTACTACTCTCTGGACGAAGGCGTAAGAATCTTTGCGTGCCTAAACATAAACCTCTGGACCACGCTCTGGATAATCGTAGTTTGTGTGCTCACCTTATGGCACCAGAAGCATGCTAGTATCGAGTCTGAATAGGTGCGAGAAGGAATACACAATCGCTACGCTGAGAGTGATTATCACTACCAATGACTGTTGAGGCTCAGAAACTCATTGAGCGAGCCGAAAAATGGTTTATTCTAGAGGCGTATCTAGCGTATGATGCTTCACCACGCTCATTATTGCAGTGAGCCAGAAGAAAGAAGATAGCTGTGTCCAACTGACAGGTTTCCGTGTAAGGCTCCTATCTTGATGAAGTCTCGTATAGTATCATATATAGAATATATAGATTATATATATATTATATAATATATAATATATATTATATATAATATAATTATATATATATATATAATATATATATTAATATATATATATATATTATACATTATATATATATATGATATATTATAATAAATATATATATATTATAAATAATTATATATATATATATTATATAATATATATATTATATTATATATATTTACGGAATATTTTCACCTTTAAAAAGGATGGATAACCGATAATTTATTATCAAACAGAGCGAGATGTAATATCGATTTTTTTCATTATTTATCAAGGCAATAGAAGCGTGGTATTGAACAAATAAGTTATTTTTTTTTTAAACTAAAGGAATACCTAAGATTAAATCGCATAGATGGAAAGAGTCAGGGTCTCTCGCCATCAGCAAGGGGACGATCAGGGTAGGTGGAAGCTTATTCCCTCCCAATCTGTCCCAATACCGTCGGCTCAGACCCCTACTATAAAAAATAATATAAAAATAAATGAAATACAAATTAAACATACTAAAAATTAACATGATAATATAATAATAGCATCATGTGGCAACTTATTATCCTTCTCTCTTCTATTGGAGTTGCCACAAGTCATAACACGCTAACCACAAAGTGCATGGTTAGACGATTAGTGTTCACGAGACTTATACTCGAATATTACTATATTTCATTGAGTGTACAATCTTTTAATAGGAATAGTCGACTATAATATAAATACACACAATATATTATATTACAAATATGAATCACTTAATTATACACACTTATAGAAATATACTTTATATAGTATAATACTATATACTATTATTACACCTCATAGACATACTTACATTAAACTATATAACATCACTTTAACTACATATAACTCACAAACCTATATATCACACACTACAACAATATATAATAAATCATATATATATATATACACTATTACAACACATACTTTATATTATGAATATGCCATATATTCAACTTATATGTAATATCACTTCTAAGTGCGAGAGCATTTATGAAAATAGCCACATAATTCAATCTTTAGAGAGTGATTTTATCATTTTAACAGTCGGAGATGCAAATTTTTCGTCAGTCAAAATTTTTTGCAGACATAATGATTAAATTAAAAGAATGGGTTTGACATCTCTTTATTCCTTAAGCCCTCTGAGCTTATCTACATACACAGCAATATACTTCTCTAGTAAGCTGAATATAGGAGAGTATTTCTCAATCTTGATGACTCCATCTTTGATTAGACGTCATCTTTGATACCGTCTTATTGATATTAGATTATCATTACTTATGAGAAATATACATTCATTTAGATTAACATATTTTATTCTACTCTAAACCTTTTCTAATCACTACATACTAAAAGAATATCATAGCTAATAATTTAAGTGAATGTCTTCCCATCAAAAGTACATAATATTAACTTGGAGAGAAACTATCCTATAGTAGTACTATAGGCTGATATATACCACGCATGTCAGCCCTTATAATAAAGATATATATAATAATATATATATATATATATTGTTTACTAAACATTTGCTAAGAATTATATACTTTGCTCTATATTGGGAAGAAAAAGAAAAACAAAGAATATATATATATAATAATCCGCTATATACGTAAGGCTGATCAATCACACCTACACTATTATAGTCATATTATAATAACCACTATATACTATACGCAGTATGATTATATAGTAGCGAACCTATAATATGGAATGAACCGCGTCCATCCAATAGTATATATATATATCATATGCTATCACAGGCCTGCGTATCTATATCACAACTATATATATATAATATAGGCACTACGTAATATATATAGCCGCGTGCCGCCCGTACAAAGGCGCAATAGTTTATATAAGCCCTAAATATATAATGACGTACCTACGCCGCGTTAGCTAGCACATTATTAATCACCATATACTAGTATTATTATAAAGCAGGCTAGCAATACCCCTATAGCTAGCTAGAGTAATTATATAGAAAATATATATTATATATAATAATACTATAAGTATATAATATATAAGTTAATATTCACATTATTTTATATTTCATAATACTTAATAACAATTTGTATCTATATAAGATACATTATAATATATTCAAAAATAATATATATATATATACTATGAAAGTATATATTAATTATCTAATTTATTTATTTATATTACAAAATCATTTTTTATTAAATTAAACATATATTTTATCTATTATCTAGCGAACTATACTACATAAAATCTGAGAGTAACTATCATTATAAATACATATACGAGCCTACTATTATTATAATTACACACATATATATAATTATATATTTACATTATTATATATTATTTATTACTTATAATTAACTTATTTTTACTTTTTTTGGTAATTAAAATATTATATTACTAAATTTTTTTAATTATATATATCATATATTTTTTAAAAAAAAAAATATGAAAATCATATATATAAAGAAAAATGCTATATACCAGTAGTGTACCCTGATATAATAATATATCAATTAGTTATTATATTTTACATTATACAATCTAATAATATATACGAAATTAATTATTTATTAAATTAACATAATAATAACTTTACTAACCTTATATAAAGGATATATATCATTAAAAGTCAGTATAAATATCAAAATAGATAGGTGTATTACTAACCTATATATATATAACAAAATAAGAGTAGTAGGAATAGTATGTATATATATATACACTATTTTGTTTTTAACTGTTTTATATAATATAGTACACTTAGTGACTTTAACTCTATAGTTTATTAACTTTATAGCACTTTTAAACTTACATATTTATATATTTTAATATATATACTATTATATTATGTAGTGAGCTTATAAATAACAATATAAGCTCTAACATAAATTTATTTTATATAACCTCTAATTCACATATATATATATTAACCTTTAAATAGCAGTATTAAGATATTCTATAAAGTATGAACAATTCAAATATAGATAATAGGTGTAGGTTATCATCATTAAATCACACTATAAGTAGAATAGTAATGCTTATTATTGTAATTTTTAATATATATAAATATAATATAATCATGACTATATAATAATATACTGAGTCACTTTAATAAACATATTATATCTATTATATGCTTTAAACTTAGGCATTATTATAAACTTATATACTTAAGTTCTATCACAATAACAATAAAATATAATATATAGCTATTTCAAAAATCATATAATCAATATTACATATTATATACCGGTATATATTAAAGCAGCAATAATAATCAGTATAGATATATCAATAGAGGTATTTATACATAAGCTAAACTAAAGGGGGTAATTATTAGAGTATGTACTTTAATAGTGAGATTATTAACACTAACTTATAGAGTACTATATATATATATACATTAGAGCTTATTACTTTATTCATGTCACTTATTATTAAATACTTATATAGAGCTTATATATTAATATAAACTTTATTCTTAGCTATTTAACTTATATTAACTTATATTAAGTACTTATAACTATTATATATATATATACTATAGTAGCTCTTTTTACAAGCTCACGATTTAGTTTGCATTGCTTTCAGTGAGTCAGTGTTTTTGTTTTTTTTCTCCATAAATTGCTCTTATTCATTCTTTTTACCATGGATAGTTTCTTTGCGATAATTGTAGAATATACAAAGTTAAAAATTCTTATAACAAATCACTTTTCTTTTGTTTTAAATATTGTTTGACTTTATCATACACTGTTTGATATTAATAGGTAAAGTGTATGAGAAAAATTTCTTAATCAAAAATTAAGGACTATTTTACTGTTTAAAGTTAAATGTAAACTATTTATTCAAAACCCGATATGGATTTTAATTAGTTATTACATTTTAGGATCAATCTTAACAAAGTGGTAAAAAAAAAAAATTGGTAGCCCATTTTAAAACAATATTTTGTTTGCTGTTAATTCCATATACTACAATTTCAAAATCATCATTTCAATTTTTTTCTTCTTCACTCTGGTTTCAACTGGGTAGACGCGTACCATTGGATTGATCATTTTTGGTATTTATATGGGTTAGCCTTAATTGCATTAACTCAGTTTAGGTATTTCCTAAGACAAATTCTCAATTAAAATGATGTTAAGTAGACTTTAATTTACAATTTTGGCCATTAAAATTTGTTTATAAGAATATTACTTCAACATAATATTTTATGTTGAAAGTATTTATCAAATTCGCTGAAAATGTCATTTTTTGGGCTGAATTTTAGTGAGAAAGCATTTTATTTAATATTGGAAATTTTGCGGTAAATACAGCATTAACAATGATTTAATTAAAAAAAAAAAGTTAA
>JABUQX010029060.1:30000-32507 GCA_015478945.1 Trachelipus rathkii
TAAATCAAAGGCATAAACTATATAGAAATTATAAAATGACATCATACCTTTTTCAATTATATAATAATTATGATAAACAATTAAAAATCGTCCTGAAGAAAGCAAAGAGAAATATTATACTATTAAATTTAGCGAGGTATACATGAAGATTCAAAACTACATGGGGCTTGATCAATAAACTAATAACAAAATAAATCAAAATAAGCAAAATTAGCGAACTAAAAATAAATGGAGAAATATTAAAGAACAAAGGAAATTGCCGACCAAATCAATAAGCACTTCGTAAACATTGGTAAACAAACTGTAGGCACGCCTCAAAGCCAAACCGCATTTGAGAACTACATGGGACACTTTGTTCTGCCTTTGAAAAATATTGTGGCTTCAGAAGTCAAAGTGGTAATTGCCAACCTTAAAAATAAGAAATGCGATATTTTGAACCATACCCAACCACATATTTACAAGAAAATTGCTGACAAAATTGACTCCCCTTTTTAAAAGACCTCTTTAACATCTCCATTCACACAGGAATTTTTCTACAAATTTTAAAAGTTTCAAGTGTGTAATCCCTGCCCATAAAAGGGAACAAAAGCGATCCTATTAATTACAGACCGATATCAATATTACATACTATTAGTAAAATATTTGAAAATTATTATTAAATCGCATAACTGAATATCTTGATATCGAATAATCTCATAAATGACTTTTTCAATTTGGCTTCAGGAAAAATAGATCTACAACTGAAGCCCTTGTTTGTTTGACTGAAAAAATATATGAAAATATAGAAAATAAAAATTCAACTGCACTTATATTATTGGATCTTACAAGAGCTTTTGATACAATAGATCATGATATACTACTTAACAAAATGATTAATTTGAGAAGATAGGGAAACCCATTGTAATGGTTTAGAACCTACCTAGGTGAGAGATTCAGTATGTTAAATTAGAAGAAATATGTTCGGATAATCCGAAAATAAATTACGGTGTTCCACAAGGATCTATACTAGGTCCTTTGCTATTTACCTTATATACCAATGACATGTTTAATTCACAAGATCCTATTCTGAAGGCATTCGCTGATGATATATCAATATTAATAAGTGATAAAGATCACACCATCTTCATCACAGAAAACGATTGACACCTTAGATAGAATAATGAGATAGATTCAAATGAACTTTCGTTGAATGTACAGAAATCGTAATATATTATTAGTAATAAAACTATAGATGATACTCTAACATAAACATAAAAGGGGTTGTATTGAAAGAGGAGACAAATGCAAAATACTCTGGGTTAACAGTTGATGAAAATTATCATCTGAGGAAAATATTAAACAGCTAGTGATGAACTTTTTTTGTCATATACTATACTAGTAAAATTAGCAACGGAATCCCTTAATATATACTCAGTGTTATCTAAGCTTCTGTGAACCTTAATTTTTGCTATATTGCCTCCCAGTATACGGCACAGCTAACAAATCATTTATTCAACCGCTTATTACTATGCAAAAACGTTTTATACGACTTCTAAGCGGTAGCAAAAGTTTTTATGACCATACAACACCTTTGTTTAAAAGCTTAAAATATTGCAGTTCGAAGACCTACTAAAGTTCTCTTCTAAAAGAGCAGCAATAAAATCATAAAGAACAAAGCTTGTGACTTCTTATTATCTAATTTTCAAAATAATCAGATTAGAAGAAGCAGAGCTCTAGGAAATAGTTCGCATACTAAGTCCACCTTTCTATCGTTTAGAAAAAGCCAGACAAGCAGCTAGCTAAAGGCTAAATTATATAACGAATTAGAGCATAATCTAAAAATGAAGGATCCTTAAAAGAAGTTCCAACTAAAAATCTATATAACTAAGTACTAAAATTATTATTATTATTATTATTATTATTATTATTATTATTATTATTATTATTATTATTATTATTATTATTATTATTATTATTATTATTATTATTATTATTATTAGGATTAATATTATTATTATTATTATTATTATTATTATTATTATTATTATTATTATTATTATTATTATTATTATTATTATTATTATTATTATTATTATTATTAGTAGTAGTAGTAGTAGTAGTAGTAGTAGTAGTAGTAGTAGTAGTAGTGTTTAATTAAAATTATTATTATTTTTATTATTAATATTATTATTATTATTATTATTATTATTATTATTATTATTATTATTATTATTATTATTATTATTATTATTATTATTATTATTATTATTATTATTATTATTATTATTATTATTATTATTATTATTTTATTATTATTATTATTATTATTATTATTATTATTATTATTATTATTATTATTATTTATTATTATTATTATTATTATTATTATTATTATTATTATTATTATTATTATTTATTATTATTATTATTATTATTATTATTATTATTGAAGGACTCACGAAAAACCTGCGTTTCACGATAAATGCGAAAACGGTTAAACACCCAAATTGATTGAACGAAGTACACCG
>JABUQX010029061.1:0-7500 GCA_015478945.1 Trachelipus rathkii
ATGCTTGAAAAAGTATAATAGGATTACGTTTTGTCTGGTAAAGCTAGTACTTTACTGGTGTTTAAGTGTGGAACTTTGTTAATGTTAACAGTTTTATTAAGGCGTAAGTTGTGTTAGGTTTGTTCGTTGACATTATGCCTAGTGTCATATGATTGCTTATTGCTTTTATAATGTGAAAACATTGTTATTTCATTAATTCACTGTTAGTATATAAATGAACTCTGTGGAACTGTTAATTGATGATAATTACAAACTCGGAGCTTAATTGTGTTTGATATATTTTCTAGTTCATGTTTACATTTAGTTGATAAGTAAAACTAGGTAACAATCATTATTTAGGTATTATTCGTTGATCATATAATTAATCACTGTGGTGAGAAATTTTGTTAATGTTGACTGAAATCATGTAAGATTAAACGTTAATATGTTAGAGATATGCTTGAAAAAAGTAAGAATAAGGTTACGTTTGCATACCATGTTAGTTGCTTTAACAGGTGTTAAGTGGGAACTTTGTTAATGTTAACAGTTATTTGTGTGTAAGTGTGTTAGGTTTGTCCTTTGTGCATTTTTTTCTTAGTTCATGTTACGTAATGTAGTTTATTGATTGTGGAAACTTATATGTTAGAGATATTTGGGTTGATCAGTGTATAATCGGACAAGGTATGATTAGCATTTTTGCTAAATTGTTAGTGTGTTAGTGGTATAGAATATAGATTAATATGTAGAGGTTATGCTTAAAAAGTAAGAATATGTTACGCTTTGCATCAATGTTAGTAGCTTTACTGTTGTTAAGTGTAAAACGTTGTTATAATGTTAACAGTTTTATTCGTGTGTAAGTGGTGTGTTTGTATTGTACATTATTTTCTTGGTTCGGGTTAACGATATGTAGCTTTATTGATATGAATCTTTGTTACGGTTAGCATTTACTTATCGCTGCTCTGGTATGATAATTAACCAAGTGTTGTGAATAAATTTTAGTTAAATGTTACTTTGTGTCAGTGTAAGATTAACGTTAATATGTTAGAGATATGCTTTGAAAACATAAGATAAGGTACGTTTGCATACCATGTTATGTGTCTTTACGGGTGTTAAAGTGTGGAACTTTGTTTAAAGTTAACAGTTATTTGTGGTAAGCTGTGTAGGTTGTCTTTTGCATTTTTTCCTTAGTTTCACATGTTACGCTATGTTAGTTTTATTGATGTGGAAACTTATTATGTTAGAGTATAGTCGATATTCGTATGATAATCGGACAAGGTTATGATACATTTTGCTAAAATGAAATAACTGTGTTAAGCTTTAAAATCTGTAAACTATGTAGAGTTATGCTTGAAAAAGTAAGAATAGGTTACGCTTGCATCATGTAGTTGCCTTAACTGTGTTAATCTGAAACTTGTTATGTAACAGTTATTCATGTTAAGTTGTGTTAAGGTTTGTCTTTGTGCATTATTTTCTTAGTTCATGTTACGTATGTAGTTTTATTGATTGAAACTTTATATGGTTAGCATACTTCGCTGCTCTGTATGATAATTAAACCATGTTGTGATAAATTTTTAGTTAAATGTTACTGTGTCGTGTAAGATTGACGTTAATATGTTAGACGATATGCTTAAAAAAGTAAGCATTAATGTTACGTTTTTGGAATACCATGTTAGTTGCGTTACTGGTGTAAGTGTGGAACTTTGTAAGTTAAGCAGTTTATATTTGTTTATTAGTGTGTAAGCTGTGTTAGGTTTTGTCTTTTGCATTATTTTCTTAGTCATGTTAACGCTATGTAGTTTTATTGATGTGGAAACTTTATCATGTTAGAGTATATTTGTTGCAAGTAGATAATCGACAGGTTATGATAACATTTTTTGCTAAAATGTTACTGTGTTAGTGTGAGATTAATTAATATGTTAGAGTTATGCTTGAAAAAGTAAGAATACTTTACGCTTTGCATCATTGTTAGTTACTTTAGCTGTGTTAGTCTGAAAACTTGTTGTTATTGTAACAACGTTTAATTCATGTGTAAGTTGTGTTTAGGTTTGTCCTTGTACATTATTTTCTTAGTTCATGTTGCACCATGTTAGCTTTATTGGAAACCTTGTTTTTTTTTTAAAAACGTTGTTAGAGTATATTTCGTTGATCAGTAATGATAAATTAACCACGTTATGATAATATTTTAGTTTAAATTATTATCATGTTATATATATGATGGTTCTAACCATTATTTCGAAAAGTCTACAGACCCAATAAAACCTATATAAGCACACCAACATTGTTGTTATACGACTGTTTATTAACTAGGCACCGCAGTGGCTCCAGCACCGGTGTCGGTACTGACTCTGATTCCTTCTCAGCCTCATCCTCATTCTTCATTCTTCTTCCTTCCGCCTTTCCTCCTCCTTCCCTTCTTCCTGTTCTTTCCTTTGTTTTGCACTCTGTGCTCTTTTTTTTCAGTCAGGACCCCTAATGGGGGGTCCTAGGCACCCTTTACGAACTTATAACCTCATATTCGAGATCACGGGTCGATACCATATAAAGACACCAAATTTGTTGTTATACGAATGTTTATTAACTCGAGTCGGAGTCAGAACGCGGATGCGAACGAGAAAGCCGCGGTCGCTAATGGCCAAAGGTCCGAGTACGTAAAAAAAAACGATTCCTTACAGGAATCGTTTTCCGACTCAGATTTCGGAATTTCCTTCGGAAATGCGAAATCTTTGACGATAATAATAATAATAATGTGTGGTGTGTATGCGCACGCGCGCACGCTCACGCGCTGACGTAATCTCGTCTCCGACGAGATTACGGCATCATATAGCTCAAAATCACGTTAGGCTTAATCAATCTCGGGTTTGGAAGCCAAAAGGGTATAAACCGGGCGTAGCGGCTACGCTCTCGGGGTGACCCCCTCTATATCATCCTACAGACTTGAAATTTACACGGTTCGAATTAACAAACATATATAGCTTATATTCCAAGTTTCAGACCTATAGCTCTATTCCTTCATATCGAAAAGGCTGGCAGATACGCGGAGCGGGCATCACTACTCAAGTCTATAAAATATTTACATGCATTGATATTACTGAGACCAATAAATTATTTATAGTAGACCATGGACTAAGAGACAGGGGACACCAATAAGATAATTAGAAAGTTGATGTAAAAAAACATTCATTCTGTAATTGTGTAAATTTTTGGAATGGATTCCCGCAGGAGGTTTTTTGAGTTGACTCACTGCAACATTAAAAGAAAGTATTGGATAGGTATAATGGATGGTTTGAGCACATTTGCCGCTTACCGTGGCACAAACGGTAGAGCGACGGAGTCGCATGGCAACGGCGCGGGTTCGAATCCTAGATTCGGATCCTAGGTAGAAATTACCTAGAAGTTCCCCTCCTTGAATAGGGCTATTGCCCGTGAGGTGTGAACTTTATTTAAAAAAAAAAAAAAAAAAAATTTGTCTATTCTGACGTAGCCAAAGTGGAGGGTTTTTAGTTAGTTATTAAATTAAACTGTCCATGTTATAGGTATAATCTGGTTATCACAATAAACTCTAAAGCTTGTTATTGTGTTAGCATTGAACCTTAAGCTTATAGTTTTACTTCTTGATAGTAGTTGGCGTATACATTATCCTGTTGACCTTATAAAAAGAAATTTGTTCATTCTTTAATACATGTTCACCGTTCTCTTCATATGATTCCCAATGTATTTGATAACATATTAGTTGAACGAGGCAGTCTCGATAGGCCCATGTGACTTCTAACTGTGGTTCTTTGTTTCCTTGTCTCTATCGGAGGTAATACTACGAAACGTTGAAATAAAAAATGACTCTCTGATTGGCAATACCCCGGGAATAATTTTGGACAAAGATATGATGGTGTAGAAGCAATGAAGAAATGTTTTAGGTGTTTAGATCTTTGGAAAACATCCATTCGCGTTTGATGATCGTTCTTGTTCTCACAATGTGCGAAGTTCAAACCATTAAAACTTATGGCACATCGAATGCATTTATCCCTATTTAGATTGCCAGACCAACTACTATTTAAATCAGAAAAAAAATAGGAAAGATTTTCCCAGACCAGAAAATGGAGCAAAACTCTCCCCACGAATGGGCGAAACCGGTTGTTGATAACTTCAATGGATTTTACGATCTAAATGAAATTTATAAAGCACTTGTTGAAGGATTAAGAGGAGCTTTGGAAGGAACACCAATATCAAACCTTTACAAATAAAAATAAGATCTTCTTCAAATCTGTAAAGCAAAAGCAAATTTGTTACAAGTTAATCTTAATTTATGTTTTAACCTTTATCTGCAAAACATGTCTCCATTAATGTATTGCAATTCCATTCTCCATGATTAGCGATATCACTGCTCTTATACCATTATTGAAATATGTGATGTTATGAAAAGAATTTTCAAAGCAGACATCAACTAAACATTTTCAAACCATTTTTGGAAAGCTTGCAACAGAACTTCTGCTTCTGATAATGAAGAAATGATAAGCCTCTTGTGAGAGATCAATGTTAGAAATAAAACAAGATATGAGAGCAATTACAATTCTGATGATTTTCAAAACCAAATAGAGAAGCAAGGTTCGGAATCATAGTCCATACTTGCCTAATTCTTTGTAAAGTTACTCCTATTCATCGATTAATCTACTAAAAATTTTGCTAATTTTTTTTGTAAAAATTTGATCTGTGCAGTCATATTTAAATTGTTAAGGATTTTCATTTTCTCAACAAACGTACTCCAAAAAAAATATTTCCTACTCTGAAAAGGCTCAATACATACTGTTTCAATTCTACAGGAGAAGAAAATCTAACACAAAACTGGCTTTAATGAGTGTCATCTAGTTTTCAACAATAATAAACGAAAGGAAGTTATCAATCAATTTGTTGTTAAGTTATCTAAAATTAAGATTTTTTAATATGAATAATGAATATATTTTTTTAATATTTTCAAATTACAATTAATTAATATTTTATTCCGCTCATTAAGTAATAGTATAAAATATATAATATATTAATATATATATAAATATTATATATATATATATATATAATAATATATTAATATAATATATATATATTATATATATAATAATATATATATATATAAATATTATATAATCATATATAATAAATATATATATATATATATATATATATATATATATATATATTATATATATATATATATATATATATATATATATATAATATATATATTATATATTATATAATATATATATATATTATAGTATATATATATATATATATATATATATATATATATTATATATATATAAATATATAGATAACTTAATCTAAAACCCCGAAAAAAATTTCTACTACGAGGTCCTGTATATATATATATATATTCTAATATATATATATAATAATACTATATATATATATATATATAAATAATATAATATAATATATATATATATATAATATAAATAGTATAGTATATTATATAATATATATATATATATATATATATATATAAATAAATATATAATATAATATATATATATATATTATATATATATAATTATATATATATATATCATACACCCACCTCTCTCCCAAACTGGGGAATAAGGTGCGTGCGTGCAACTGGAAACAGAAAAGTAGTAGAAGAATATGACGAAAGTCTAAAAGAAAGCACAGCCTTACCGCCCCTTTATACCTCTTAGTGAGAACTCGACGCAGTCAGAAACCCCTCCCTAGAGCTTCACGGAACCGCGATGGACCCTCACTATGGCATCTCGTCAATATAGGGTTCATCCCTTTGCCCAAGTGGGCCACAGCCATATTCCCCTTCACAAAACTCTGCCGTTCACTCCTATTATGAACATTTGTTCTCGCCTCTGCCAAACTTACATTTCTCTTCTCCAGGTATTCCTTTCCTGGCTCTACCAACTTTTTCCTCGATCTCCAAGCCGGTCGATTCCCAGATCACTCATCACTATACATTTGATTTACCAACCGACTATCATCCATCCTTTCTACATGACCAAACCATCTCAACGTACTTTCCTTTATTCTCTCATTTACCCATTTCTTCACACCACACAAGTCTCTAATACATTCGTTCCCCATTTTATGAATTCTCACACCTGGCACGCCCCTAAGATTGTCCATCTGAACACACTGTACTTTAAATATATACCTCTTATTCCAGACCATAGTCTCACCACTTTACATTAACACAGGTAACAACATACCTTCATATAATATATAGTATATATATATATTATAATATAAGTAATATATATAAATATAAATTAATATATATATATTATATATTAATTATATCAAATATATATATAATAATTATTATATATATATAATATATATATTATATATATATATATTATATATATATAATATATATATATATATATATATATATATTATTATATATTATATATATATATATTAATAATATATATATATATATATATATATATATTATAAAATATATATATTATATATATAATATATATATATATATATTATATATATATATATATATATATATACGGCTATAATTTTCCAGAGGGTGGAGTCGAGTCGGAGTCGGAGTCTGAAAATTTTGAACATACTCCACAACCCTGCCTAGCTCTCACAATTACTACGGCCTCCTGAAACTTGAATCCTTTTCTTTTCTACCAAAATATTGAACTCGGAAAATAGGTTTAGCAGTTGCAACTTTCATTTTAGCTTTTAAATGAGTGTCTGTTAACCTTCACGATATTTTAACTTGTTAATGTTCATTTGGGGAAAAAAAACTGTTCACAAACATATGAGCTACCAAGCATTAACATTATCTTGGCGGCGAAAATCTTCAAATTTAGATATTTAGGTTCTAAATATTTATAAAATATTTTTATATCTACTTCTAAAAACTTATTCTTGAGAACTATATCAGTTCATTTCCATAATTTCAAGTTGAAGTTTTACAGGGATGACGACTTAGTTAATAGAAAAAGGATATTAAAAAAAATATTGAATTTTTGTTTCATGTCAACAAAATCGGTGGACTTTCCATTGAAGTCACTTTTTAAATTACAAATTATACAGCTGAACTATTCAAAGGATATTTCTTCATGATTGGGAAGATCTTTGAAAGTGGCAAAATGGAAAAGATTTTTCTTTAGCATTTGACTGGGTCAAAGATCAAGTTTCATTTCAAATGTTTCGATTGATTCTGAATATTTTTTTTCTTAATTTGGCTTTTACTTACTATTTTTTGTTCAGCTCATTCAAATAACCAGTAATACCGACCATAAAAGAGAAACCTTTAATCCTTTCAGTGTTATTTAGTTCGTGTATGGTTTTTCCTTTCATTTCCATGAAAATCTTCACTTCATCAAGCAATGAAAAGGATTTTTTTTTTTAATAAAGTCTTCCAACTTAACCAAAAGACATTGCAATTATAAGGCAATCCATATGAAATATCAATGTCATTCAAGATGTCATCAAATTGTTGGTGATTTATATGAC
>JABUQX010029061.1:12500-20000 GCA_015478945.1 Trachelipus rathkii
ACCTAACCCCAAAGGGATTAGTATGTTTTTGTTTTACCTGCTTTACTTGCTTTAACTCCTGTTTACTGCCTTTAACTCATGTTTTTACTGCTTTAAATACTCACATATGTTTACTGCTTAAAAAACCTCATATATTTATTAAACGGTTACATACCTTAAATGCAGTAAATCATAAATCAATAGAGGTTGGTTACCTAACACCAAGGGGGATTAGTAGTCTTTTGTTTGTCAGCTTACCTGCTTTTCATCATATTTTAATGAACATTGTCATGCTTGAGGATCTGCTTTAAAAAAAAACTCACTGCTTTACTGCTTTAAATAACTCTCTGCTTTGCTGCTTTAACTCTCTGCTTTACTGCTTTAACTCTCCTGCTTTTAAGCTGCTTTAACTCACATGTTTTACTCTTTAACTCATATATTTATTACATTATGTTTTTTATTTTGTTTTAATACTTTTATTTATTTATATTATTTTTATTTATTTTATTATTATTTTTATTTTTTATTATTTTATTTTATTTTTATTATTAAATATTTAGTGTTATTTACTTCAGGCCTATTGTTATTATTAGTTTAGAACACAACATACCACGCACACACCAACACACCACACAGGCGCACACACATCACTTATACACACATTCACTTATACACACATTCACCACATTCACTATGGCACTTACATTTTACCCATAGACACTTAACATTTACACTTATACACATGCGGTACACAACACACACACACACACACACACCACACACAACACACACACATACACACACACTTACACTTATAAACATACATTCACTATGACACTTACATATATCATAGACACTTACATTTACACTTACACTCGACACACAGATTTACTTACACTCACACAGATTTACTTACCCTCAGTGGGGATTTACACACACACACACACAAACACAGACACACACACACGCACCCTCACTTACACATATAACGTATAATATTATTAAACATTTTATGTTTTAATTAACACGTAATCATTTATATTACTCATCAAATAACTAAATTATTTCCAAAGTTTCTTAAACTTCTATAATAATCAATCATTATCTTTGAACAAAGAATTTATTTTTATGTTTATACTTTTTGTTTATAAATTTTATAACTATCAAGTTTTAAAATAACTTTTACTAAAATTTTATGAAAATTTATTAAAAACATATATTTTACGTACCTTAAAGCAATAAATCAGTAAATCAGTAAGGTCAGCCCCTAGCACCCCTCTACACCAAGCTATGCCACGTTTTGTTCTATTGACTTACTGCTTTACATGCAGCTTTAGCCATGTAATAAGTATAAAATACAAAATAAGTTCTTCTCTGCTAACATACATTATTTTTTTAAAATCTTTCTAAGTTCTTATTTAAAGAAATAACCAATTAATTCACTTCATTTATATTTATTCCGCTCGATGTCAACTAAATATTTCAAAAGTTTTTTTAAAATAATTCGGATTTTTTTATTATTATTTCTATGTACATTGACAATCCATCACGAGAAAAACACAACAACCCGAACTCCTTACAGATACGAAACTGACCTCTCCTCTGTAAAAATGTGGTGAAATAACTACTTTAGGTCTAAATTTAAGGATAATCTTTTTGTAGCCCGGGCGATTTAAGCCTAATTCCAGGTCAAAATATATTTTAAACTGACCTTTTTCTGTAATATGTGCAATAACTACGTTAGGCCTAATTTAGGCCTAAATTTAGGATAAGCCTTTTTGTATCCCATGCTGATTTAAGTCTAATACCAGGTCAAAAGGTATTCAGTATAGACAAGAATCATTGTTATTATTATTATTTTTATAAATATATTTCAAACTGAAACATGCTGAATCGGAGATCCTTTAAGCAGGTAAAAAGGAATTGTTTTCCTTACTTGTGATTGGTCGGAGTAATCTTATCTCTATAGACCTCCGTATGTGATTGGTCGAGATTTATTTTATGTCTTTTAAAAATTAACTTTGTTCTTTAAACTTGTATTTAGCAGGTGTGGTGTTTTTTATTATCTTTTAGACCAAAACTCATTTTAAAATCATACATTTTAGCTGTTAAGCGGTGCACAAGTTATCTGATTTGTATTAAAAGTGTTTTTATTTTTACTAGTGTATATCATATTTATAATAAATACTTACATTGAGGAATAATTATTAATTTCACTAGAATAGATAATAATTAATTCACTAGTTCATAAACTAACCACCAGGGCTCAGCATGAGCCCACCCGCAAAGCAGCCAACCCCGCACCCGCTGGTGCGTCCCGCCGCGTCCCGCCCCGCCGCGGCGCCCGCAGGCGCAATATTTCCACGTACTCGCCGCCGCGTGCGCCCGCAGGCGCAATATTCCCTCGCGAATGAAGTAATATAATATAATATATATAATATATATATTATATATAATATTATATTATATATTTATATAATATATATATATATATATATATATATATTGTGTGGTGAGTGTAAGTGCATGGGTGAAGCGTAAGTGTCTATGTGTATGTGCGTATGTGTGAATAAGAGATATAGTGTATGTGTGTATAAGTTAGTGTAAGTGTCTATGTAAGTGTAACTGCTATAAGATGAATTATCAAATATAGATGGTATCAAGAGTGACTTCATCAAAGATGAGTCATGAAAGATGAACCACCAAAGCTGAGGTATCAAAAGCTGAGGTTATTAAAGTTGAGGCATCAAAGCTGAGGCATCAAATTTGAGGCATCAAAGTTGAGGCATCAAAGTTGACAGGGGATCAAAACTGAGGCATCAAAGTTGAGGCATCAAAGCTGAGGCATCAAAGTTGAGGCATCAAAATATCGAGTGGGTGGGTGCGTATGTGTAAGTGTGTATGTGTGTGTGTGTGTGGTGTGTTGCGTGTGTGTGTGTGTGTGTGCGTGTAGGTGTGGCGTGTGTGGTGTATGTTGTGTTCTAAATAATATAACAATAGGCATGAATAATAACACTAAGTATAATAATAAAAATAAAATAAAATAATAAAAATAAATAAAATAATAATAAAAATAAATAAAAATAATAATAAAAAAAATAAAAAGCATTAAAACAAAAAAAAACATAATGTTAATAAAGATATGAGTTAAAGCAGTAAACCATGTGAGTTAAAGCTAAGTAGAGCAAAGAGTTAAAGCAGTAAAGCAGAGAGTTAAAGCACAAAGCAGAGAGTTAAAGCAGTAAAGCAGTGAGTTAAAGCAGTAAAACATGAGTTAAAGCAGTAAAACAGGAGTTAAAGCAGTAAAGCAGTAAAACAAAAGCCATACTAATCCCCCTTGGTGTTAGGTTTTCTTTTTTTTTTTTGAGAAGAAACGATCTGTATTTTCCGAAAATATGTTTTTTTTTTTTTCATTTTTTTCATATGTTGTTTTTTTTTTTATTCTTGTTTTTTTTTTTTTTTGTGTTATAAAAAAAAACAATAGAAATTTATTTTATAAAGCCATTGTACTTGTGACAAATCGTATTTTTGTTTTCTTTTTACTTTTTACTTTTTATATTGTTTTATAATTACCTTGTTTTTTTTTTTTTTTTTATTTTTTTTTTGTTTTTGAAGGTTTTTTTTTGGTGTTAGGTAAAACCTCTATTGATTTACTGATTTACTGCTTTTAAGGTATGTAACGTTAATAAATATATGAGTTAAAGCAGTAAAAACATATGAGTTAAGCAGTAAAAACATGAGTTAAAGCATAAAAACATGAGTTTAAAGCAGTAAAGCATGTAAAACAAAAGCATTACTAATCCCTCTTGTGTTAGGTACACTCTATTCGGATTTAACTGATTTACTGCTTTAAGGTATGTACTGTTAATAAATTATATGAGTTAAGGCAGTAAAACATATGAGTAAAAACAGTAAAACATAAATTTAAAGCAGTAAAACATGAGTTAAAGCAGTAAAGCATAAAGTTAAAGCATACTAATCCCCTCTTGGTGTTAGGTAACACCTCTATGATTTACTGACTTACTGCTTTAAGGTATGTAATGTAATGTTTTAATAAAATTTCGTACAGTTGTAGTAAAAATATAAAAGATGTTTATATCAGACACTCTGGTTTTTTTTCTTCTTACATACATTTTTTAAAAATTTAATAAATTAAAAAGTATTAAGGTAAAAATATTAAGTAAACCCAATTAATGTTATAAATTAATATGTGTTAATAATAAGGTCTGTAATGAGTTTACCCGTTTTAGGTTCGCGAAAAATGTTTTTAATAAAAAATGTTAAAGTAATGAAATAAAATGAATGACTCATAGTAAATTTGAAAAGAAATTCTTTGAAATGTTTAAGTATGAAATAAAAATGAATGATTATAAGTAATATATATTTTTCATTGCGGCGGGTCGCACCTGCGGGTGCGTGGCCTCCATCCTTTGCGGGGAAATCATGCTGCTCTGGCGGCAGCTTTATAACATTAGGGTAGACATTAATGATTAACCTGTTCTAGGCCTTCAGGTTGGGAACCATCAAAGATGAGTCATCAAAGATAATCATCAATATAGGTGGTATCAAAGATGAACTTCATCAAAGATTGAGTCATCAAAGTTGAACCTTCAAAGTTGAGGCATCAATGCTGATGCATTTATGCTGGGCATCAAAGCTAGGGCATCAAAGTTGAGGCATCAAAGTTGAGGCATCAAAATATCGATGTGTGAGTGTATAGTGTAAGTGGTGATCTGTGTGTGTGTGGTGTAAGTGTATATGGTTCTAAGTGTAAGTGTCTATGGCGAGTGTAAGTGCTTATAAGTGTTATAAAAATACTAACTCATAGTAGGAAGCATTCTAGCAGATTGTAATATACACCAATCGATTCCTCATACCTTATTACCTAGGGGTAGACACCCATATTAGGGCTATTCTAGGCTCAGGGGAGGCTAGAAAAGGCTTGAAAAAAGTGGCACTCAGTTGGCACTATGTGGCACTCACTTGGCACTATGTGGCACTCACTTGCACTCCATGGCACTCACCTTTGCAGCTCCCTTGGCACTATTTGGCACTCACTTGGCACTCAAACTGGCACCACCTGGCAACTCATCTAATACTCCAATTAGACACTAATAGAACATCCTAGTACTTCTTACGGTGATTGGGAACCATCAAAGCCATCAAGTTAGCGTGGGTCAAAATTGACCCATGGTATCTGGCAAGGTCAAGGCCGAAATATCAAGGCCAAACAAGGCTAAGACATCAAAAAATAGGGCTAGGTCCCTAAAGGAAGGACAAAAAATTACCGTAGGTCAAAATTGACCCATGGAAGGCCAAGGGTGTGTATGTATCATGGTCAAAAAAGGTAAAGACATCAAAAAATAGGCTAAGCCCTAAAGGAAGATCAAAAATTTACCGTGGGTCAAATTGACCCATGGAAAACCAAAGGGTTGGTCGAAAATTAGGGTGGGTCAAAATTGACCATGGAGCACCAAAGGGTAGCCAACAATTACCGTGGGAAAAATTGACCATGACAGACCAAAGGGTAGCCCAAATTACCGTGGGCCCAAATTGCCATGGACGACCAAAGGGTAGCCAAAAATTACCGTGGGCCTAAAAATTGACCCATGGACGACCAAAGGGTAAGCCAAAAATTACCGTGGGGCAAAATTGACCCATGGAAGACCAAAGGGGTGCCAAAATTACCGTGGGCCAAATTGTAACCCATGGAAGACCAAAGGGTAGCCAAAAAATTACCGTGGGCCAAAATTGACCCATGGAAGACCAAAGGGTAGCCAAAAATTACCGTGGGCCAAAATTGACCCATGGAAGACAAAGGTAGCCAAAATTGACCCATGAAGACCAAAGGGCTAAGCCAAACAAAATTACCGTGGCCCAAATTGACCCATGGACGACCAAAGGGTAGCTCAAAAATTACCGTGGGCCAAAATTGACCCATGGACGACCAAAGGGTAGCCAAAAATTACCGTGGGCCAAAATTGACCCATGGAAGACCAAAGGGTAGCCAAAAATTACCGTGGGTCAAAATTGACCCATGAAGGACAAAAAATTAACGTGGGTCAAAATTGACCCATGGAAGACCAAAGGGTAGCCAAAATTACGTGGGAAAAAATGCCCATGGAGTATCAAAGGGTTGGTCGAAATTCATGGTCAAACAAGGTTAAGCATCAAAAAATAGGGCTAAGCCCCTAAAGGAAGATCAAAATTACCGTGGGCAAAAATTGAACCCATTGGCCGAAAAAATTAGGGGCGAAAATTAGGGGGCATACGTACAAACGGTTTTGCTGGCGCACCGTTTGGCGCAAACCCTTCCCTTTGAAGGGTTGCCAAAAATTAGGGTTGCCAAAAAATTAGGGTTGCCAAAAAATACCGTGGGCCAAAAATGACCCATGGAAGACCAAAGGGTTGGTCGAAAATTTGGGTTCTCCAAAAATTTTGGTTGCCCAAAAAGGTCAAGGTCAAAAAATGACCCATGGTAGATCAAAAGGGTGGTCGAAAAAAAGGTCAAGGCAAAAAAAGGTCAAGGTCAGGTAAAAATTTGGGCTCAAAAAAGGTCAAGGTCAGTCAAGGTCAGGTTAGGTGGTCAAGGCCATTTGCGTCCGGAATCAGGGCCCTACTACTTATTATATGAAAAACACGAATTTGGTTTGTCTTTACTCCTCAACCACTTCTAAGATAAAACATTATTATTATTATTATTATTATTATTATTATTATTATTATTATTATTATTATTATTATTATTATTATTATTATTATTATTATTATTATTATTATTATTATTATTATTATTATTATTATTATTATTATTATTATTATATACTAATTGAAAAATATTTTACGCTATTGGAGACATTTGAAGAGATTACTAAAAAGTTTTCATTCGTCCTCTATATCACAAGTAATTCCTTTTATTGTGTTGTTAAAAACTCTTCACCAGACCTCAGATTTCGAGGCTGAAGAGGGAATTAAATCAACTGTACAAACAATAAATTCGGAGTTAACTCGAAGATTTGATAATTTGGAAAGAAATTTCTTGTATTCCATCGCAACGTATCTAGATGCTCGAAATGAAGGGAAAGTTTTAACAACTTCTTATGTTTTGAAGGAAGTTCAGAAAGAAATAACAAAATAATGTAAGGAACTTTCTTCAGAATATGAAAAAGATATATCTATCTATTAACAGACATCCTTAAAAAATTTAAACTGCAGAAATAAAGCAACTTTCAACATCCAAGCCAAAAACTCTGTTTGAAACCATGAATGCTCATTTAACATCAAGTAGTGATGATAATACACAAATAGAGTTTAATGAAAGTGTTTTGGATGAAATAGCAAAATATCAAAAAGAAAAAAGGATCGATCCCGAAGATGATCCTCTAATGTAGTGGAGAGAAAACGAACATAACTTCAAAGAGTTGAAGATGATGGCTAAAAGATATTTGTCATGCCCATCTAGTAGTATACAAAGAGAACAACTTTTCAGCGGTGCTGGATTAATTTATGACGAGAAAAGGA
>JABUQX010029062.1:15000-22500 GCA_015478945.1 Trachelipus rathkii
TCTTAAAAATAATAAAAACTTTTTTATTGTTATTTTGTTGCTAATTTGTTATCGTTTTTTTTTTAAATTCAAAGGCAAAATTTAATTGTTTTTCGTTACATATTATTTACATCACTTATATTAATGCTCTTATAAGATTTTGCGGAAAAATATTTATATCAAGCACTTATAAACCAACAATTTAATTTTCCACTTGTTCTCGCGCAATTCTCCGCAGGTAAGCTGCCGTTAGAGATTACAATTTTCTTCAAATTCAGAATCTCATGCTTCCTATATTTCATCCTGAAATAGCTGAAATCAACTCTTCGAAATATTCACAGCCTTTCTTCATAGAAAATGCAACAATTATCTTGGCTCCTCCACCTTTGCTTTTGTTGTCTGCCTCTTCTTGTATTTTTGATGGTAATATTGATGTTTTAACTACTGCTAGAGCTGAAATGTTTACTCAGTAATTTGACTTTTGGCTCTAGATGATTTTGGAGCTAATCCCCCTTACTGTCTCTCTATAACTCAATAAAATATTGTTTCTTCTCTATCTGAACTTAACATTCAGAAACGAACGATTCTGTATGTACCCCTCATATGGTCCTCAAAACTGTTTCTTTTCGGCCTATCAACTTCAACTTTTCACTCCTAATGAAAGCCTGTTATCATTTTGTTTGTGCTTAAGAAGGGGGGTCCCGTAAACCATGCAACTATTGTCTTATCGCTTTAACCTCTTTTTGCTCCATAGGTTTCGTATCTGTTTTTAAAAGGAAGAATTAGAAACATCTTAAATATTCTAATTTTACCTCTGATTGCAAGAATGGCTTCAGTAAAGAAGGCTCAACTGATGATCTGTCCCTCCCTTGTTATTCTACATTTCAGGGAATCTTTTGCTTTGTTATAGACATATTGAAGGCTTTAGATAGGAATTATCACAAACCTATAATTATAAACTTTTCCGCTTCAGGATTTATCCTATTCTCTGTATGCATCTATGGCTGTTGTTGTAGAGAGCTTACAATTATTCATTAAATATATCAATAATGGTGTTACTCTGAATTTTGTTCTATCCATAACTCTTTTACTGCAATATTTAGGATTAATTTATTTTGTCTCTTGTTCACTCTTAGGCCGCTAAATTCACCTATAATTACTCCTTCCAATTTGGAAAACGAGGCCACTTAAGAGCAAATTGGTGATGCTAGGAGAATGACCTTGGAATTACCAACCTCTCCTGTTTCTCAAACCTCAAGTTGGGTTAAAGTAAACAATGTTGTCTTCAATGCCTCTATCAATAACTCAGTTTCTTTACCTATACACTTGACATAATCTTCCACACAACTATGATATCTTCATTTAATATATGCAAATCTAACCTCCTCTGCTCTTAATATTCTTGATTTTAGAAGAATAACATTATCTTCCTTTCAACAAATTTCAAAAAAGGTTGAGTGCGTTTGATACCTCCTTCTGAATTTTTACACACAACCAGTTGCCAGCTCTGTATAGGGGGCGTTGTTCGCCCTTGAAATGGAAAAATGGCATCCATATATTAGGTGAATCCACACATATATCTTCCCTAAGGATAATTGTAGTGTAGGATTTTTCACATGTCAACTCACAACGGGCACTCTCTCCAAACTTTCTAGCCGACGAATTGTTGCATCAATCTTCTTATATTTACTATTGCTACTACAATGGACATGGACACTGCTCCTTTGAATTTTGTAGTAATAAATACTGTATATAATTCTATGAGGAGACCTTATGGGACTACTCTTTCACTCAGTCTTAATTTTTCTTTGTCAACTATCTTGACCAAGACTTAAATGCTGTGGTCAGTCTAAATACACTCCCTTTTAACTTTTTAAAAATTACTTTCGGCGCCGCGTATCAATGACATTTTCTACCTTTTAATTTTTTTCCATTTTAAAAATATATATATACTATTATAATATAATATATATACTATATTAATATAATTTCTGTTTTATTATACTATATATATATATATCATAATAATATATTATATATAATATAATATATATATATATATATATATATTATAATATATATATCTTTATATATATAATATATATATATATATATATATATATATATATAATATAATTAATATATATAATATGTATATATATATATATATAATATATATATTATATATATATATATATATATATTATATATATATATATTATATATATTATATAATATATATATATATATATATAATAAATATATATATATATATATTTATCATATATATATATATATATATATATATATATATATATATATATATATATTATATACATATATATATCTCATAAATAAATATCTATATATATATATATATATATATATTATATATCTATATATAATATATATATAATATATATATATATATATCTATATATATATATATTTATATATATATATGTATATATATATATATATATATATATGTATATATATATATATATAATATTACTTATATATATATTATATATATATACTACTATATATGAAATTATTAGTATATATATATAATATTTATATATATATATATATATATAGTATCTACATTCTCTAGTTAGAGGTCAAAAAATGGAGCAGATTAGGAGAGACGGAGCACAAAGGTCTAGATTGGGGACATTTTCGTGTCCTCCAACTATATTTTTAAATAACTGGAAAATAAAAGGTTTTCATGTAAATATTGTTGAATATAATGGTCATTTGGACTAATATTTAAAATATATATATATAATATCAAGGTATAAATTACAAATTCTTGAAATTTGTGATCTATAGAAAATTATTCTATTTAAAGGACTTCTGAAATTTCAGAAGACAAATCAGCAATATTAAGACGAACTTCTTTTAGATATACGTAACAAAATACTAAAGCAAAATGCAATTTCTTCTGCTTGTTTAATACTACATTCAAAGGCACATAATATGCAAATAATGTTTTAATTCATTTCGCTTTATTCAAAGATATAAAATTATGCATGTTATATCTTTCGAATTAAATTTCTCAAAAGAAAATGGGAAAATGTTGGTGCTTGTTGCCAGATTTTCCATATAACTTAATTTTTGGGCAAAATTTTTTAGGGGAACTGAAATAAAATAAAACTGAGTAAAATAATTTATCTTTGAATTTTGAGAGCAATTTCAAAATGGAAAAAAAATATTTACTTTTCAAAAAGAAAAAAATAGGAAAAATAAATAAATGCTATAAAAATGATTATATTTGCTCTCCGAACAGAAAATTGTTAATAACTTTCTCCGTTTTTTTTCGCCGCTTTTATGAACCCTCATTAAAGCCAGATCTGTTAGTCTTTCATTCCCTTTAGAATTAGGAAAGTTATGCTTTGAGCCTTTTCATTGTAGAGAAATATGATTCTGAAGTGCACGTTGTGGGTGAGATATATGCTAAATTCTTAACAATTTAATTATGACTGTATAGATCAAGTTTATTTGCAAAGTTCGTAAACATTTTAATAGATTATGATGAAATCATTTTGCTAAGATTGATAAGCATGGCTAACGAACTCATTCTCCAACTAGTTTGAAAGATCACCACTGAAAGGAGTTGCAATTGCTTTATTACTTTTCGCTTTACATTGATTCTTAAACGAGGCATTATCAACTCTTCACTAACAGAAAGCAGAAGTTCTATTGCAACTTCTACAATGCTTGAAAAGAAGCATCAGATTTTCAATACGAGTAAGAGCAGTTGCTGGCACTAATGATAAAGACTGTAATATAGTACTAATAGAAGAGTGAAGAAGAATAAAGTTTATATCATAACTGAACTCATAACCTATTCACTCGCGATTACAGATTTCAAAAGATTTGAGGTTTTTGATCAATCTTAAACTTTTTTAATATTTCAGCTTTTGCATTAAAAACTTCTCTAGATAATAACTTTCTACCCACATCATTTCTCTCATACTTGTAAGTTTTATAAATTTGGTATCTTGGAAAATCTTTCCAATTTTTTCTTTTGAAATATTTTCCACCTTCGAAAACTAAAATAGTTCATAGTTCCTTTCAATGTTCCAATAAAGTTTTAATGTGTTGTACTCCACATGAATGTGAACAGATATGAACATTCAATACCGCTGGATATTTTCGAAAGCTTACACACCTCTAAACCTATTCTTTATTTCTGTTGAACCTTCATGTCGATATCCAATCAAAAAATCACTATTTGTTTTAATGTTCGTAGTACTGACTCCGTTTGAGATTATTATTATTATATATATATATATATTATTATTATTATTATTATTATTATGAACCACAAATTTCATTTCATTTACATTTCTATTAATTTATGCTCCAAATAATTTATCTGTTATTTTTATTAATATCAACTGAATTTAAGGAATTCCAGCCATCAAAATTTTTTATAGCTTAAATAATTTCGGAGAGTTCAGACCCCTTCAACCCCCCTGACTACGGCCTTGGTATATATATATATATATATATATATATATATATATATTATATATATATATATATATATTATATATATATATATATATATATATATATATATATATATATATATATATCTATATATATATATATAATATATATATATATATATATATATATATATATATATATATATATATATATATTAATAGAGGAGTGAGGGAGTGAAGTGTTACGTCTCCTTGGTTATTCAGTTTGTATATAGATGGAGTTATGAAAGAAATTGAGGTGGGGGTAGCAAGAGTTGGTGCTAGAATGATGGAGAATGGAAGAGAGTGGAGGGTGCCCTACCTATTATATGCGGATGATTTGATTTTGTGCGAAGGAAATCTGAAGAGAGTTTGGCAGGATGGTTGAGATATTTGCAGGCGTGTGAAAGGAGGGTGTTTGAAAGTAAACGTAGGTAAGAGTAAGGTTATGGTTGTGAGCGAAGACAGTCCTCGGTGTGAAGTTATGTTAGATGGTGAGCAGCTAGAAGAAGTGTCTGAGTTTAAATAATTGGAATATATATATTGGATGAAAAGGGAACGGATGGTGCAGAGTGTTGTATTAAAGTTGTGAATGGTATAAAGGTGGCTGTTGCAATTAAATCGTTTGTGGATGTAAAGGAACTTTTAAGCCTTTGAGTGCGCTAGGGTTCTTACACGAGGGTATGTTGTTACATGTTTTAATGTATAGTTGTGGAGACTGATGGTTTGGAATAAGATGTATAGATCTAAAGTACAATGTGTTCAGATGGACAATCTTAGGGGCGTCTTAAGTGTGAGAAGAATTGATGAAATGAGGAATGAACGTATTAGAGAGTTGTATGGTCTGAAGAAAAGTGGATAAAATGTAGAATAAAATGAAGTAGGTTGAGATGGTTTTGGTCATGGTGGAAAGGATGGATGATAGCTGGTTGGTTAAGCGGATGTATAGTGGTGAGTGTGTTGGGAATCGACTGGCTGGGAGACCGAAGAAAAAATGGATTGAGCAGTATAGGAATGCCTGGAGGAGAGAAATGTGAGTTCGGCAGAGGTGAGAGGAAAGGTGCATAATAGAATAAAATGGCGGGGTTTTGTGAGGGGGTATAATTGTGGCCCACCTGGGCCAAAGGATGAGCCCCACATTGACGAGATGCCATATTGAGGGTTCATCGCGGTCCCGTGAAGCTCTAGGGTGGGTTTTCTGATTTTTTTTTGCAGTTGTCACCACCACTCACGGGCAGGACCCTATTCAAGGGAGGGGTGTCGCACACTTCAGATATTCATTAACTAATGTAAACTACGCAGATGAGCACAGACGCAGGCCTTAAAGTGAGAGAGACTAAACTCAGCAGGAAACACAGAAGATGGAAGAGAATTCCACAGAACAGAGGTGGCAGGAAAGAAGAAAGCACCGCAGCGAACTAGTCTGGAATTACCAATATCAACACAAAACTTATGCGCTGACACAGCACCCCTTTTGATACGAGGGTGTCGTAAAGGTGGTGGTACGCGAGTGATAAGCTCCCTCGAGGACCTGCCACTGCAGTGCCTATAGAAAAGAGATAAAGCACCAACATCACGCCGCAAAGATAGAGGGTCAAGTGAACTGGAAAGTACAGAACAGTTTATAAGCCTTTTGGCCTTTGACTCGACCCTATCCAAAAGCCGGGTGAAACCAGAACCCCCCCAGATATGAGAGCAGTACTCCATACAAGGGCAAATGAGACCATTGTATAGCTGGAGCAACTGAGAAGAGGAAAAAAAGTCTCGCAGCCTAAACAGAACTCCCAGTTTCTTTGTGGCAGCCCTAGCATCCGTTGTGATGTGAGGTTTCCAAGACATTTTTTTGTTTATGTTAAGGCCAAGGATGTTAATATTGTCAAAAGGAGAGACGAGAGAACCGTCGAAAGAGATAGGAAAGTTAGAAGATGTCTTAGAGAGGGAGATTTGTAGAAGTTGGGTTTTTAAAGAATTGAATTTCACAAGGTTGAGATGACCCCACCCGGAAATTCTACCCAGATCAGCGAGAATAGAATCGGAAATATTAAGACAAGAAGGCAATTCACGAAGTGATCAGTAAAAAATGTGGACAAGAATGAAAGGGTCGAATCAGTCGTCCATACGAGAAGTAGAGGTTAGATGTGGCAGATGCGAAGATCATTCAATGAAAAGTAGGAAAGAAAGTAAGGAGACACAAACTAAAACCTAAGGAAGACCACTATTGATAGGAAAAGAAGAAGACGTCGTCTTATCAACAACAGCCAATATTGAGCGATTTGAGAGAAAACTAGACATAAATAAGCAAAGAGAAGGAGGAAACCCAAAGGAGGGGAACTTTGAGAGCAATGACGCTTTCCATACCGGGTGAAATGCTTTGTATATGTCACGCGCCACCATGCAAGTCTCCCCGTAGTTCCTGAGGGCAAAACCATAAATCTGTTGAATAGGAAAGTATATCGCGCAGTAGATGCTCGCAGACTCCGAGCCTTACTGGCGATCGGAAAGAAGTGGATGAGATTCCAGATGATCTAAGAAATGAGAAAGTTGAGAAGAGTTTCAAAGATCTTAGATAGAATACAAGTGAGAGCTACAGGGCGATAGTTAGAAGGAACAGAACGGCTACCTTTTTTTGGAACAGGTTGGACATTTGCGTGCCTCCAATACTGAGGGAAAGTATTAAAGTATCGAGAATAGAAAAATATAGTTAAACGAGGGGAAGGGTCAGACCACGGAAGCACACTCCCTTCAAAACTCGGGAGGATTGCCATCCGGCCACACGCTTTTTAATGTTCATTAGATCTCAGGAGCCCATGCCACCCGATCAAAATGTAATCACCAGCCAAGGCATAGGACATCCTGGAAGAAGGAGGAGGAGGATGCCAGAATCGTATAGGGTTGAGTTAGATAGAGGAAAATATTAGGCCGAAGAGATTTGACCCTTTTTAATTGGAGCAATTAGCAACAGAAACCATCAAGCAATCGAGATAAGAGGAGGGAAGAAACCGAATGAACAGAAGTTGTTAGA